>JANFOE010000532.1:0-67500 GCA_025667525.1 Glebionis coronaria
TTATATATATATATATATATATATATATATATATATATACATATATATATAAATATATATATATATATATATATATATATATATATATATATATATATATATATATATATATATATATATATATATATATATATATATATATATATATATATATATATATATATATATATATATATATATATATATATATATATATATATATATATATCGTGTAACTTTATTTACAGAAGCCATTTAAGTGACAGAACTCGCAGAACTCTCTTTTGTACTCTTAATAATGCATAATGTATAATATATTAATACAAAATGGCATTTTTGAAAATAAATAGAATCTATTTTGAATGCAGAATTTAAATCAAGGGCAACATGGGAAAATTATTATTCCATAATTATAGCATCTCAACCTCCAATTACCTCATTTATTATTTTCATAGATCTGAGATCCCCTCTTTTCACAAAAATCATCGACTCTATCTCAATCGTAAAAACATATATCACAACCTTTAATCTATCGTCTCCTCATGTATGAACGACCCATCGTTATATTTTTCTCGACCATTCACTACGAAAAATACAAGATCGTCATGTTCTCAAATCATCTTCTTAGGTATTGTTATTGATCATGGTTTTCAGTTTGATGATTTTTATTAGTTAGATCGAATCAATGATGAAATCAGGTACCTTGAAGTTATATATTCTTTTTTTAATTATTTATGTTTTACTGATTCATTTTGATTTAGAAGAATCGAAAAATAAATCTACTCCATGAATCATATTGGAGACACTAGTGTTAATGTTTTTCAGTTGGTACGTTGATGTAACATATGTAGATGAGAGTTTCTGATATGGGAGATCTTCTTCTCATTAAAGTTTGATGACAAAATATTTGGATGTCTAAATATATTTTTTTATTGTAAAAAAATAGATAGTAAACATGTTTTTTAGTAACTTGATCTCGTGAGGTAACTTGGTTTTTAGTAAACATGTTTTACTACTTGAAATGGTTTTTAGTAAAAAAAAAGATATGACAGTTTCTGATATGGTACGTTGATGTAACTTAGTTTTTAGTGTCATGATATAAAGATCAAAATGAAATTATTGATCTCGTGGATCTGGTAAATTTGATAGTAAACATGGATTTAATTTGTAAAAGAGTGGTATGCACATTTAGAACATATATGTTTTATAAAATGTGAAACCTGGATGTTTTATGGTATAAAAACATGTATGTTTTATACGTATTGAGATTTGTAAAAGATGGTATCATTAGAAACATGTATGTTTCAACAAGTGTGAAACATGTATAGTTTACGTTATAATAAACATGTATGTTTTAAGTAGTAAAACATGTATATTTTACGTTATAAGAAACATGTATGTTTCAGGTAGTAAAACATGTATGTTTCAAGTAGTAAACATGTATATTTCACGTTATAAAAAACATTTTTTTTTGTAAAGGGGACAATCCCCGGTAAATAATATTACGCCAAAAATGTTGAAGTAGATAGGATGTAGGTGAACTCCTACATCAAAAGCCCGTTACATAGGAAACAACCAACATCTATTGTGTTGAGACCAAAAACCCTACATAAGAGGACATGCCCTCAAATGAAAGCTAGAAAAAAATTCTACTTCCTACCACTATTAGAGAGCTGAAAATCCCGGAACGCCTTAACCTGACCTGGCAAATCCCGAATCTGGTCAGCATAATCATCATCATAGATATCAAATTCATCTTCTAATTGATGGCCTCCTCCTCCTCCTGTAGATGACATATATGCTTCATACTCTTCTTGAGATGCAAATACCTCATTATCATCATCAGAATCGTTGTAGTCACCTAGGTCCTTATCACCAAATGATAATTTGGGTTTGCTAGATGACGCCGTCACTTCCACACCCTTATTAGCAGTTGTCGATGACGTACTATCCGAAATCACAGGCTCTGGTAACTTCACAGCATCGTCATTCCTCCTAACATGTTCACTCTCTTTATCCTCTTGAATGAGTTGAGCAAAAGAATTCTTTAGCTCTACACCCTTAAACACGCTGCTCTTGTTCTTCTTAGGCTGACTTGGTTTCTCCCGAAACATAAGTTTAGATTTAGGTTTAAGTAACTTTAAACCATCAAAGTGATGCGGCGTATTAACCTGCCTATTCCTCCATGTAACTTGAACAAATCCATCATCCTTTTGCGCAACCAAACTAGCCTTAGTAGGTTTCTTAGGGCAATGTACATCCATATGATCAAAGATCTTACATGTATCACAACATGGCGGCTACCATTCATACTCAACCCTAAGAGACTCCAAGGAATGTCCCAACCCGTATTCAAGTGGAATAACAACCACTAACGACTTCACCAGAGGCCTTTCCGAAGAAACTTCGATTAAGGCCCGAGCATAAGTGCATTGAACCTACGGATTGATGCACAAATCACTTGTATAGCTATCGAGCATGACTGACTTTCCTATCTTGGAAGTGATTAAACTCAGTTTCAATTCAGAAAATGCAAGAATAGGCACGTTATGTATTTTAACCCATACCGGTACAGACGTAATAGCCTCCTTTACCAATCTTGTATTCAGCTTCCATAAATTAAGGATAATAGGAACTAAACGAATAAGCAAAGGCCCCTCTTCTAGCACACGTTCCATACCCTCATTCGTAGCAAATTTAAACAAAAAGAAGCCATTACGGATAGACACCCGTTGAATACCAAATTTAGCCCATGTGTTCTTAACATTATTTTCCACAATGGGGAACGCAAGCCTCTTACCCACGAAATACCAATATAACATATAAGCAAATGGGTACCTCGCTTCATCTATCGCATCTAACGGAATAGCAATATCTTCCCCTAAAACTTCTTCATCATTAGCAACCAAAGAGATATTAATATTCTTTTTTTGAACCCTGGGGCTGCCAACATAATCAACATCACCGTCATGCATAGCATCCACTGATTTTGCTATAGCATCAGACCCCACAACCTGATTCTCATCATGAACAGCCCTAGTATCACCACCATTCTTCAAAATAGGCTTCAATGGCTTATCCTTAGGATTATGTGGCTGCAAATTTAGTCTGGCGTCACTAACCACGCCACGCTTAGCCTGCTGAAGTTTCCCATCTGTTTTAATAATTTTCCCATCAATGTTTTGACGTAGATTGCCATCCTTCATAAGCCGTGACGCAAACGTATTCGCCAAAAATCCTTTTTCCATCTCTCAACCCCACATACAATAACAAACTCCAGATTGGTAAACCCTAATCACGACTAGAATCCGAAACCAAGAAAATAACCCTAACGTAACACGTTATGATTAATGCATAAACGCACCAACGAAAAACCCAAAACACGAAACCCTAGACGACGGCAAAAATCCTAAAAAATAAAAACCCTAATAACGAACAGCAAACCCACGACACCGAATACCACAATAGGAAACGATAAATGAACGAGATACAAGATTCAAAGTTCAGAAATAAGTTGTGATTTGATCCAAAATCAAAACGCAACCCAATGTATAAACAACGAATCAAGATTACAAATCATTGAGAACATAAACCATGTAATAGTCAAGATCAGAGGGTTATAAGAACGAAATCAAGAGTTAAGATTGACAAAAAATGAGTTTAATGCAGCCGCCGGGCACCATTTTTGATAGAGAGTTTTTAGGGTTTTTTTATGTATCTGTATTCCTCGTCAAGATTCCCGTTATAAAAAACATGTATGTTTTAAGCAGCAAAACATGTATATTTTAAGTAGTAAAACATCTGTTTCATATATTATTGGTTTGATTATTTTTTTATGTTTGTTTTAGATACATATGAAGATGATGATATCATTTGAAGTCTTAGAAGTCAATGAACATGTATATATCCGTGAAGATAAATTGCAATCTCTAAAGAGATATAATTTGTGTATATATTTTTTTTGAATTTGTAATTTAATGAAATGTAATATATATATACATATATATATATATATATATATATATATATATATATATATATATATATATATATATATATATATATATATATATATATATATATATATATATATATATATATATATATATATATATATATATATATATATATATATATATATATATATATATATGTATATATATATATATATATATATATATATATATATATATATATATGAATCTTATTTTTCTTTTATAAAAGTTTATGTTCTTTAAATTATGTTCAAACTTCTAAAATAATGGTTAGATTAAAATATTAGTAGGTTGACAAAAAATGTAAACAGTTACATACTAGAAATAAATGCAACTTTACAGCATTTAAAAACATATATGCACTGTATCTTTTTTTTAAATTGTAATTTGGAAAAAAACATCAAAAAATATATGCACCGTAATTTAAAAAAAATTCAATTTAGAAAAAAAAACATAAAAAAATAAATCAATCTGTATACAATTTAGAAAAAAACATAAAAAAATAAATCAATGTGGATCTTAAAATTGTAAGATTCTGAAAAACAAAATATAATAGGAAATTAAAGAATAAATTTTTTCTTTTACCATTATACCCTTAAGGTAAATTTAAAATCTTTATTATCTAAAAATCTGATTGGTTGAAAGGATTTCTGTAAGTTCTATTAATATAGCTTCTGTAATGTAACATCCCTAATTTTGGGTCATAGCATCGGAAGGGTCCTTGGGTGTTACTATCATGATTCAAGCTTATAATCATCGAAAGCGGCTCAAAACGAGTCGTTTTGATAAATCATCCATTCATACATTATTTCAAGATAAAACTTCACACATGGTCCCAAATAATTTTAAAGTTTACAAAATACAACCAACGTTAAACGTTGTCTTAATGGATACATTTTATAAAAGCAGGCCAAAACATTTCAAATATGCAAGCTTCACGAAATCACCTTCCTCGAGTGCCTTCATCATGGACCTGAGATAAAACATGCTATAAAGTCAACAAAATATGTTGAGTGAATCTACAGAGTTTAAAATATATAAATAGAACACAAGTATTTATAATAAACCTTCAACGGTTAACAATCATGTGGATTAGACACAATTATTGTGTTATTTCATAAGTCTCATGACACTGAACGTTAACATATTATATTTCAGCCCACAACACACCTAGCCAAGTGTGTATATTTCTCTTATACAATGCATCCGATGTGCTTCAATACACTAGTGCTTCACTGCACCTTGCGATACCTAATCGCATTAGACAGGGCGTCACCCCGATAGATCTATCTATAGATTTAGCGTTCACTCAAACCGAGTAATTAACAATACATGATAAGTGGGTCCTTGAGCCTATAAGAAAACTTATGTAAATAATTTTCACCTAATCCCTTGTGTTCTATTTTAAAATAAATAGGGTCTACCACAACTTCTGGTTGCACCCATTCATGGGTTTATAGCAACTTCTTGTTGTACCCTTCATTTTCAATAAATACTTTTCAAGTAAATAGAGCTTCCACAACTTCTAGTTACACCCATTAATAGGTTTACCGCAACTTATAATTGAACTCTTTATTTTTAATAAATAAGCATGTTATCCCCCTCGCAAGTTTCTAACACAATTAAAGAATTTAAAAGCGAGGCTATAGACTCACCTTAGTATGAAAGTAGTAGTTCAACGATCGCGGACGATTGAGATGCCCCGGTAAATACGAAAGCCACAACCTACCAAATAAGGCGCGCACTAAATTAATATATTCATGTATAGACTTATACTTAAATAAGCCAAAATCAATGAATCAAAACCATAATAAACTCACAAGAAATATCCACGCAAGTGATAATATTAAACACTTCTACAAGTTTACTTTACTAGTTGACACTCCCAAAATAATTCTACCGGTACATACCAAATGTACAAGCTTATTTCCCTTACTTAAGAAACTCCGTTTTAGACGAAACTTGGTGACAAACTCACAAATAACCTAAATAAGAATCAGTTTAAAATTCATTCAAAAATATTAATCCTAAGACCTTCTGCTCAAAGCATCTTTAGACTTCAAAACCTGGACTGTTTTGCACACTTGACTCGTAAAATCAATTTGACCTTTCTAACCAATTCCATTTGTAAAACCGATATTTGACTTGGAAAATAGACTCACAACCCTAGGTTTAGAGCCTGCGAACAGCCCTTGAGCATTTGTAAAACTCATTTTATAGCCCCTAAGATTTGAACCAAATATCAACAATAATTTTCAGATTGTGTTGACACTCGTCTCCCAATACACGAATAATCAAACTAACGTAACTTCCTCATCGTTTTTAGTTGGAAGATCTAACTGGTACCAAATCGAAGCTTAAGAAAATCTCTACAACAATATCAAATTATCTCATTCATATCTCAAACCTAAGACCACTAAAAATAGCCTTAAAGTTACTTAACTAAAATGATCATTTAAAAATCATACTACATCAATATTTTTACCCATTTTAATAATTCTCATACTCCTAGTTACAACTAACAACCATAACAAATAACCTTTATTAATCCTAAATCACTTGCATGTTGATTTCTTCAAAGCCCTAAATAAAAATCAATACATGCATTCATTAAAAACAAGTATAAACATGATAAACAACACATTCATACTATTAAAATAGATTAAACACTACAAATCTTTATGAAAAATTGAAAGTTCATGCATGTATGAAAAAATTATATCGAAAGAATCACCTTTTGATTTCTAAGATGGGTCTTGAATTAGATTATCAAAAATCAAGTTTGATCAAAATTTATGGAAGTGTTTTTGGTTTGAGTTTGGACGGCAAAAGAGAGGAGCAAAGTGTGTGTGTGTGTGTGTGTGTGTGTGTGTGTGTGTTTATTTTTTATAAAATGTAGTTAGTGGAATTGTTAGGTGAAAAAGTTAGTTTATATAGTAGTAATAGTTGAGGGTAGTTTTTATCATTCTTGTAATCTTTTGGACCAATATGCAATTAAATAGTTTAAAGGATAGAAAATGACTATTAAATATTCATAAAAATACTTTTCAAAGTTAAAACACATCATAAATATAATAATATAGTTTCGAAACGGCTTAAAACGTAATTCAAACGAAAACGTCGAAAATATTAAATATCAAAACAATCGATAATGAAACGTAAATTTTTGGGCATCCGTCGATATCGCGATCACTAGTGGTTCTTGTCATTCGTCAAAAGGTAAAACACGAGAAACAAAAATAAGTAAAAATGAAATCATTCTTATGATAAATTGAGAATATAATATCGATACCTAACGTATTCCTTGCCAGTTTTCATCTAAACGACATTCTTACGTTAAGCTTCAAGCCATAACCTTCCCGGTTAGCCGATAATTCATAATTCTCATTAAAGTAACACATAATACGTAATAGTCGTGATTAGAATAACGACCTGAAACTGACGGAATGTCACATCCTCTCCACCTAATTGGGATCTTCGTCCCGAAGATCAACTTGCGTTCTTCCTCGATCGCTCGTTGAAATAAAAAAGATAAATGTATTTTGGTCCTTGTCTTGAGTTCCATCAGACTTGATAATAGGAATTCGACTTTGCTTTGGTTGCTCAACTTCCTTATCTATAATATCAACAAGTTCTTTAATGAAATGCAACTTACCATCGATTCTTACTTGATCAAAAGGGATAATAGGGTCTTCGTCGGAAAGAAATTTCTTCACGTTCGACTCATGAAAAGTATTGTGACTTCCTTGTAGTTCTCGAGGTAATTTATGTTTTCATGCCACCGGACTCACTTTCGATATCATCTCAAATGGTCCAACCTAACGGGGACTTAAATTCCCACGTTTTCTAAATTATATAACACATTTCCATGGTGACAACTTTAGCATAACTTTTCCACCTACCTCGGATTTCCAAGAATTTTCGCTTCACATCATTATAACTTTTATGTCTACTACGAGCGGTTAACAAACGATTCTTAGTTCGCGCGATCATTTTATTTATCGGAATAAAATGAGCAGAGTCAATTAGTCAACAGTGACACAAATTGAATCAAAATCCAGATTGAGTTTTCGAGATCTTAACAATGAATCTATTGTAATTTGCTCTAACCTCCCAAATGATCGTGAATAACACAATCGTAATCACTTAATGTATTATTTTTCTCTTTTTAATCCATAATACATTGTAGGCTCTTAATATCGGTGGATACCGTATATTTAGTACCATACAATTACTGTTTCCATAGACGAGGAGTAAAAGTCACCGTACCCAGTTACAGTCATGGGTTGTGCAGTTTCCACATTCTTCCTAGGTTTCCTACAAGCATACACAAATCAAACAACTCTAAATCCTTTAAGAGATGCATCACAATAAACAACAAAATCTTCACTCCCATTGGGTAACGATAAGATCGACGTACAGTAGAGTTTCCTTTTCAGGGTTTGAAAAGCTTCCTCTTCGTCATCGCCCTACATATACGGTTGATTCTCTTAGTTAGCTTAGTTAATGGTTTTGATATCAAAGAGTATCCTTAAATAAACTTTCGGTAGTAACCAGCCAAACCTAGAAATTGTCGTACTTCAGTTGGAGTAGTTGGAGCACTCCTATTTTTGATGGTCTCGATCTTCGCAAGATCAACAGGTACCCCACTCTTATCAATCACATGTCTGAGAAATTGTACTAAATTAAGCCAAAACTCACACTTTGAGAATTTCGTGTACAACTTTTCGTTCTTTAACAAGTTCAAGATAGTCATTAAGTGCTCGCATGTTCTTCCTCGTGCTTAGAGCAGATTAGAATAACATCAATGAAAACGATCACAAATTTATCAAGATACGACTTACAAATGCGATTCATTAAGTCCATGAATACAGCAGGTGCATTGGTCAAACCAAAAGGCAAAACCTGAAACTCATTATGACCATAACGAGTCTAAGCGCCATAATAGGAATATCTTCCTCGCGTACGCGAAGTTGATAGTAAACAGAGCGAATATTAATCTTGGAGAAAACACGAAAATCATGAAGTTGCTCAAATAGATCATCAGTTCTTGGAAGTGAGTAATGATTCTCAATCGTTAGCTTATTCAACTCTCGGTAATCGATGCACATACGGAACGAATCATCTTTCTTCTTAACGAATAGAATAGGAGCTCCCCAAAGTGACGAGTTCGATCGAATAAAACCTTTATCAGAGAGTTCTTGCAATTGCATTCAGCTCGGATGGTGCTAATCGATATGGCGCACGTGCCACGGGTGGGAACACCAGGAATTAGATCGATTTGGAATTATATTTGCCTTGGAGGCAGAGGCCCTGGCATATATTCCGGGAACACTTCGGAATAGTAACGAATGACTAGAAAATTTCTACTCACTTCTCTTACGATTTCTTCTCCGATACATGAGCTAGGAATAACTCACACCCTTTTTCGATATACTTACGAGCTCTAACACACGAAACGATTTTCAGTTTGGGATTATTTTTCCCTTTCAGTGACCTCATCAGTCTTGTCTTGAATTATGTGTCCCATGAGCTAATAAGCCATGCAGACAGCTTCACAAATAGTAAATGGCTTAGAAAAAGTCACATTACCACGTATGTTCTTGGTCAGCCCATGAATATACTTCTTGACTTTGACAGTTTGGGTTCTACCATTCTTTGACATAAAGGAGTCAGTTTGTTGGAAGCGCTTGGTATATTCATCCAGGTTAGTTCCCTTCAGTTTCAGGTTGTACAACACTTGCTCCATACTTTGGAAACACTCCAAGGACAAGACTCCTCAGTCAACCACTTCCTTACCTTAGCCCATGGTCTCCCAAAAGTAATATCGATACTTATGGAAGCAAGTCTGCCATTTCACCAAGTTAATGCACGACTTTGGAGAGTAGCGATTTCAGACTGCACCTTATACTCCTGATTATTGTCACTGATTCGAAAGACTGACGCCAACTTTTCAACAACTGACACAATCCCCATCATCTTTAGTCCCCTTAAGAGTTTACGGTCTGCACTTCATGAATGAAGTGTAGTTATAGCCTCTAATTTCAAGCACATTTTTTCCATTAGCACCACCAACATTATTGGCTCCAGCTTCAGCTCTACCAGTTCCAATTCCACCAGTTTTAGCTTCATATCCAGCTCTATCATTCATGTTGGTGATGAACTTAGTTAAAGATACAGCAACTCGTTCACTAATAACTTGGCGCATTTGTTCCTTAGTCATAGCTTCCTTTGACTACATGATTCGTGTGTAACACAAATCAAATCGTAACAAGTATTCACTCAGTGGTTGCTTATACCACATGGATTCTTAAAAGAGAAGCAGGTAAAGATAAAACGATGTAGAACTAGGAATCAAAAGATAGTCATTTCATTGATCACAGCTAGTACAAGTTGTATTGTCAAGCATTATAGATTGTCATCGTCTAATGCTATATAACTTAGAACGCTAGTCTTACTAACTGATGTCACAGTTTAGTTAGTGATTTGAAAGATACTACAACTGATAAACTAATCCACTAAGAGTTACAAGGTAGTTTACGTGGCTAAGAAGGCTTCTCGGTCCCACTAGAAAAAGATTTCTATAGTGTCTTTAAGAGACGCTTGATATCCTCTTCAATTGGCGGTTTTGGAACGACCCCAATACAACCATCCCACGATCAAAGAATTAGAGGAACAAAATCAAAGAATGAGTCAAGCAAACGAATTACGAGTCAATAAGAGATTAATTGCGCAGATGCTATATTGTTAAGCCCACACGTTTATAAATCATTATTTCCATGGATTGATCAAATCCATCCAAATGAGATTTAGAAATTAGTGGTTCAACAATTTAAAATTTTCTTGTTTAAATAAATGGCCAATTCATTTCATCAAGACGATTATAAATCACCTTATTTAAGCATCGCCAGATCAACGCAGAGATCAGGATTGAAACAAATGAGAAACTGATTTAACATAAAATGATCAGTGATATGATATGGAATCCTGGTTGGCATGTGAATACTATACCAATCAATCTCAATTCCTAACAACCGATAGTACCACCCCAGACAAACTTGTTTCTAGCAAAACACTAGAATGTCAAAGATTAATGAAAATGGAGATAAAATTTTTTAATCGAAATGAACGGATTGATACATCAAGAATAAGAACCAAGGAATCAAAATCCTTGTAACCAAAAGAATATCATCGAGAAAATTAACCATTTCGTTGGGATCTTGGATATCCACAACTTAGTTAGTCTCGGGAATAACAAAATTCACTTCAGCAATAACTTCAACGTTTGCGTTTAAATGACTAGAGTGGCTTCGTGACAATCTACGTCGTATAAATATCTCGTATAAATATAAGATTATGATTTGTGACAATCCGTCAATTTATGGTTGATATTTTATTCTCAAATATTATTTAAAAACATTATTTTACATTATGAACTCGCTTATTTTTGGGAAGAAATTTGGATTTACGTCTTGAAGTAGCATCGACTACGTCTAAACAGGAGGATTCTACGTTATGTGCTTACGTTTACATACACCGTTTTCGTGACAGCCCGACATTTTAGGAAATAAATTTATCCGTGAATATTATTTTGGAATTTTAAATTTGTGTTGGTTCATAAACTCACAAATTTACGAGAAGAGATTAGGACTTACGATTATAATTTAACGTCTTTTACGACTAAACCGGAAACCTTAGGATTACGTATTTACGTTTTTGAACTCCGTTTTTGATGAGACAATTTTTATTAGATTCGTTTTGTGTCGTTGATTTATAATTTATAAAAACGTTTTTCGTAAAACGACCCGAGGGCACACGAATCGAGGAAACTAGAATCGAGGAGTACCCGTAATTAAATGGGGATGAGACAAGATAAATCTTGCCCCACCCCCACTCATAATCATCCAAAGCTTATCAAACACACCATTTGGTGTCAAAATTATATCAAGACATAGGACACTTGTCCTAAAAGTCTTACAAAATCATTTAACTAGCAAAACCACTTTGCCAAAACCATTTCTTACATGCAAACTAAAAGCAAAACACACAACTCTCTCCTTCCTCTCTCTATATTTCGTCCCACTCTTACACAAAACACCCTCATTTGATCAATTTTAACCACGAAATCATATATTATTCATACACATGATGAAGACTCTTGAAGCTCTATTGATTGGTGGTCTATTTAACATCCAAAGAGAAGTTTTGTTGGTGTCTTGGGGCTGATTTTACACAAGATGTTCATGAAGATAGGTGATCTTGAAGTTGATATTGGTATATCACAAGTTTTTCTATCAAAATCCAAACCTTGTTCATCAACCTCATCTTTTCATCACTATGGTGGTATAAGGATCATTTTTTCCTATCCTTCTTGTTATATTGATTATGTAATCTTGTATTTTCTTTTACTTATGTATATGTATATGATGATGAATGATGATTAAAAATATTATGTGGGGATTTGGTGTTGATAGATTTGATAAACATGGGTAAAAAGATGGAAAAACCACATGTAAAAATGGTTAGATCATGCTTAAAATGATGGCTGTATAAAAACAGTAAGTAACCAAATGTTAAACTGATAAAATGGTAGAGTGGAATCAATATACAGTAAGTATTAGGTGTTGTACACATGTGATAGTTGGCCATACAATGGAAAATTATAATGAGTGAGATATGATCAAAACAAGTTTAGAGTGCAAATCTGCCTATACTGTTTTGGACGAATTTATTAAAATATTTAGAGGCTCATTCATCAGTAGCTATGAAGGAATAAAATGAAGCACATATCATGTAGTTTCTGTGATAAAAATTTGGTGTTCTATCTCCATGTAGAACTCTAGATATGATCATTTTAGTAAACTAGATTTTTAGGACTGATTTTGTGAAATTAAAGTATAATATTATTATATAAGCACTCAAATAAATATAGTATAAAATGTGAATTAAAACCCACTAACTTATATATTTCATTTATATAAATATGCATAAGGATAAATAAATGGACTTTATATAAAAATGGTAGTTTGGTAAGTTTTATAAGTTACAAAAACTATATACTAAGTTTTACGTCTTTTCGGCT
This sequence comes from Glebionis coronaria, assembly GCA_025667525.1. Taxonomy (NCBI): domain Eukaryota; kingdom Viridiplantae; phylum Streptophyta; class Magnoliopsida; order Asterales; family Asteraceae; genus Glebionis; species Glebionis coronaria. The sequence continues at coordinate 13,057 of JANFOE010000532.1, forward strand.
AAAACCGAAAGATTAACGTTTTTGTCAAATAAAACTTAGACGGTCGGAACCGTCTAATATAAACTTTTATAAACTCACATACTGATATATGAACTTATATAACAAGTAAAAACCGATAAAACCAGAACTTTACAACATATAGACATTAACGGGCCAAAGTAGCCTTATTGGACTATAAACCCGACTAGTTAGTAAAACACTTATAAACTTACTTATTGGGCTTAACTCATTTGGGCCCAACATGTAAAGTATAATACTGATAATAAAAGTATAATTGGGCTAATATAATATATTGGGCTTGTAATGGGCCCATTGGGCTTCAAAATGTAAACAAGTTGAACTAGTGTAACTAGTCTTGAAAATTTCCAACACATAACACTAAAATGAGTAAATGAGAATATATAAACCCACTTGATCATCATATATATAAAATCATCATATGTATACATAATTGTTATTTTTATAAAGTCATTGAACAAGAGTCTAAGACGAGTACTATTTGTCTAGATTTCCTGATAAGTGTGAAAATACTCATCAATAATGATCCAAATACCACTCAAAACACAGTCAAATATATTATTTTAACTTTAAAATATCAGAATTATGCGTGTATTTGTGTTTCATGTGTTTTCAGGTAACAAGATACAATTTCGGAACAAAGACGCGTTTTCAAGGACTTATTTTATCAAAAGACGAAGAAAAAGACGAAAGAGCTTTCAAGGACCATACTTGCCATCATTTACCAAGATCGAGGGCCTAAGTTGTACTTTCAACAAAACAAAGGATGAAAAGTAGATTTGACTTAAAAGTTCTATACACATTAGAAAAGAAATGAAAAGTGGAAGGACCAAAAGGCAAAATAAGTGAAAAGTATTATTTACTTGGTCAAAAGACCAAGTCTCGGTCAAACTGAAACACAAACGTGTTATCTTCTCCAAACGAAGAGAGATAAAACCTACTTCCATCTTTCATCCCTAAACCTGCAATCACATATCATGAACAATCAAGAAGGAATCAGGCCAAGCTTACAACTACAAAAGTGATCACCTTCCTCTTCTCTACATGATGGTATAAGACAGTTAGATCAAGACTCGAAGATAAAGAAACCCCCAAATTGTGATGAAGAAGAAGGACGAGTTTATCCTCGTATTTACACGTGTCCATATTTCATTGGCTGAACCACGTCATCCACTCCCTCTCGACGGCTATAAAAAGACATGAAGACCTCATTTGCAAATGGTTAGTTTAGGTGTAGTTTTCACATAGTAGTTAGGATAATTAGTTAGTTAGTTTAATTTTCTCTCATCTTTCTTATTAAAATCTGTAACTGATTCAGTTTTTAGTTTGTAACCGAATGTTATATTTTCCTCCATTAATGAAATATTAAACTTTCTTAATCTTCCTTACTGATTCTTGTTATAACTGAATGTTACTTTTCTCCATTGATAAAGAACTTAAATTCTTTCTGTTACTTTCTTTATATTGGTGTTATGATATGTTCCATAGCTAGTTAGTTGGTTTGTTGAAACTCTTATTACTCTCCTTCAATCTTTTGGTTAAGAGTAAGATGCTTTCCATTTGAGTTTACACTGTTTGTTACTGTTCATTCGAGAGGTTTACTTAAAGAATTTTAGTGATATAATCAGTTCTTTTGATTCAGATTGGTTAAGGTGTAAACATAGTTAATTTTCTTTTCGTAAGTCTGATAGTTCACATATTAGTCGGTATAGTAATGATTCAGTGATGATTTAATTTGAGTCACAAATTATGTTCACCAAATTTTGCTTATTTCTATTGGTGCGAGTTACTGTTCAGTTTATTAGCCTGATTTTCTGTTCGATTTTAGTTGCTAAAACAAACTGAATTAGTGATAGAAATCACTGTTAGGATTAGTTTGCTATAAGCAATATACTGCTTACTAGTTGGAAGTTTTATTTGGTTATGATTTTGGTTAAGTTTACTATTAGTCTAGCATTTGTATAAAGATCATGGTCCAGCTTCATAATCAATTTCAGTTAGTTAAGATAGCTCAGATTTTGGCTTCGAGTGCACATCAGCTTTGTTAGCTCATTTCGTACAGCGAGTATCAATACTGGTCCGAGAGTAGATCATGTTGATGATTTTGATAGTAGAGTGTGGAGTTTGTTTCAAGCTGGTTCAGCGTCGTGCTTCTACATCAGTGGACTAGATAATGGATGTGAGGTTTTTCCATTTCGAATTTCTGCACAATAATAGTTCAGCTAGCTGATAAGTTTGTGGTTTCAGACTTATATGCAACATATTATACCTGATTTGCTCTTGAGTGTTTAAAAGTTGATCTTGTTTTGCTATAGATTCTTAGATTCAGCTTTCTTTAATTTCTGATAATCTGCATTCCCAACGTTTGGCAGTGTTTGAATTTGTTTAGTTAAATGGAGTTCGCAATCTGTTTTTAGTTTTAGCTAAACTGCGGTTAATTTTGAAGTCTGAATGTTATATTATGCCTGTTACTAGTGTTTGGTATAGCTGAGATTTTTGAGGTCTAGATTTGATTTGTGGTTAATATTGATGTGTTTAGTTGTATTCTAGTGTCCTAGTATATAATTCACTTTAGTTACCTTAAGAAATTAGAACATTTGGTTTTGTGCAAATCATTGCAGTGACATTCGCTCACTGTATGTGAATTCAATTCATTTAGGTACACATTTAGTAGTAGTACTAGTTTAGTCCTCCACTTTGTTCCTTCACGTTACAGTTACGGTCCAGCGTTAGGTTAGTCCGTTAAACTAATAGTCTACCCGTTATGTTTGTCACGTAATTAGTCCTTACGCATTGTTCTGTTAGATAAAAGTTGATTGGTATGTTTACTCGCTGGACCATTTACATTTAGTGGGCTTTTTCATTGTTTTTTTTACATTTGAATATCAGATTAGAGATATGCTAAAGTAGATTTAGAATACATGATTTGTCCTACTAATCAGTCATAGCTTAATTCATTTTCATTTTAGTAAAATTGGATCATTTAGTTTTTATACAAATTTTTTTTCATTTTAAAAATTACACTTTCCATTTTATATTTTGTGCAATTAATTTTTGTAAGTGCAATATGTTTTTAGATTACTACGTATACGTAGTATAGATATTATTTTTACATTTTTAGGTGCTTAATTTGTCAAAGTATCTTAAATACCAAATACGCTATTATTCACCAAAAACAATTAAGTCTTTGCTAGAAAACGTTATATCAATTCGATAAGACCGAGAGAAAACGAACTACAAATACGAGATATTAAATGGCGCCGTTGCCGGTTCTTTTCGTGAAGATTAACGATTTCGAGTGAGACGATTGGATTTTGGGATCCGTTCACTTTGTGAACGTTATTTTTACGTATTATAAATCAAAGATAAAAAAAAATCAAAAAGATAAAAATACAAAAAAATAAAAAATCACAAAAATCAATTCTTTTCCTAAAGAATTGAACCAAAAAAATAAAAAAATCCAAAAAGTAATCTTTTTCCTAAAAGATTACAACAAAAAAATATATATATTATATCGTTTTCATCGTTTTTACGTACATATAGTATTTTTCTTAAAAAACCAAATAAATACAAAAATATTTTTTATATATTATTATATGTAGATACGTATACGTATAAAAAACAATCAATACACATATTCTCCATAAGTATTGCCGAGGCAATACACCGTGTTGAGGGGCGTTCCAGTCCTTGACACGCGTATCGATCCAATTTAATTAAGCAAGAATAGATAAATACTTCCAATAGGCAATAATTCGAACAATACAAACTACAAAGTGAATAGAAAGGCGATGTGCTATAAAATGCCATCTAAGGGTCAATAGGTACTTAAGTGCTTCGCGCCACCTAACCCCCCGTTCACTAGTGCGTATTCTGAGAAGGAAGGCTTTATTGGGGGTCTTGCACCCAAGTAGTAATTATATATATTATACTTTCTTGTGGATATTTCATATCGAACCTCGAGGGAGATAATCTCTTCTCTCTCAAAAGTCGACCGAGGGCTACTCCCTCATTCCTCGTGTTTACTTACACGTGTACTCGCACACGTGTAAACATACCACCTTTGGTGTATTACTTCCTTCCCTGAGGAAGCTTTTAAACGTCATTATACTTGTATATACTTTCGGCCACCTTGTTAAACATGGATACTCGTTCCATGTTGGAGATTTTGCAACAACGATCCGCCAACGCTAATTGTTCGCCTTGTTCGACTTGTGGTGGTCCACATGATACTTATTTATGTGATCAAAACAATGGCTATTATGGGGAGGGATATGCTTACAAGGGAACCGAGAACCCTAGTTTTCAACCTAACACTCAAATGGACTACACTTGTAATGATTATATGGGATATTCCGGTTTTTCATCACAACCTCCACCATCATTTCATGATCAAACCTTTAATGAGCCATACCAAAACCAAGGATTTTCCAATTATGAGGGTTTTCAAAATAATGAAAATTTTCAAGGTTACAATCATGAGAACTTTCATAATCAAGACTCTTTTCAAACCTATAATTCACCTAATTATGGAAATCCACCTCCACCATATTCTTCGACTTTTTCATGTGAGTTTTGTGGAAACGCTCCCCATTATGGTTATGATTGTAGACCGAGGGATCCGCCATCCTATGACCCTAATTTTGTCAAGAAGTTTTATTCTTCACTTGAGAGAATGAACAAGTTGAACGATGACTTTTATAAGATGCTTGATAGTATGAAAGACATGAGCCTTGAGGAAATGAAAAACGCATGCCCGTTGTTCGAGGAACAAATTAACTTTTTTGAGGAAGTGGAAATTATGACTTGGCAAATTTATGACAAGGAGATCGGTGCAATGTGTCGTGAATCGTTGAAAAAAAGTTCTTGTCGCCTCAAGGAAAAATTAGATAATTTCCTCTTTAAGATTGCTACAAAGGAAAAAGAAGAACAATTCATTGCTAATCGTGCTCGTTTGCTTAAACAATGCTTATTAGATGAAGATGATGAGGAACCTTTGATTTGTATGACACTAAAGGATGACACACCTTCATCACCTTTACCTCACGTGGAACCCACCGACTCTTTAACCATGGGGGACGAGCCTCTTAGCACTAATACAAACACCGATTTGGATGAATTAACCATTTCTAGTGTTGAGAACTTTATCCCAATCCAAAGAGAGCTTGAGTGTGTTTCCAATGAACCATGTGACGAGCTTTGTATTGATACCTCTTCTCCTCATGATTACATTGAGATTTTATCACATATTGACCTTCATGCTACTACTAGTGATTTTGGTGACTTTGATCTTGATGAATTGTTTAAAGAAAAGGATAATGAGATTGAGGAAGAGTTTGTGAAAGACGTGACACACATGGAAGATGATGATTGTGATTCTAGTGACGCATCTTATGCTATATCATCCGATGACTTGTCTTGTCAAGATAACATTCCTAATTTGGATGAAGAGTTTGCTCCTATAGGAAAAGTGGATCCTTCTCCTCTACCACCTTATGATTCTTGTGATGAAACCTTTGATGATCCTTATGATAGTGATGAGTCTTTTACTTCTGATGATGATGACTCCATTTCTTCTATGACTCCTTCACCTATTCCTCTAAGTGATTTTGTGATACATTCTATTGATTGATCATCCTTCACTTGTTTTTGAGGATACACCTATTGATTTTCATGATCATATCATCCCTTTGAGTGATTCTCTCATTAATACACCTCCTTTTGAGCCTTATGTTCCTACCCTCCCACCCTTGAAGTTGGTTATTGATGAAGATCCTTTCCTCTTAGAGATTGATACTTTTTCATCTAAGGCACCTTTAGATCCCAAAACCTTTGATATGGACTCTTTTATGGAGATTGATGCCATCATAGAGGATACTCTTGCACATTTTGATATAGAGGTCGACGATAGTGTTTCTAATTTGGAAGAGGAGGTTCGTCTTATTACTACATTGCTTTTTGGGAACATAGAGCCTACACCTCCTCCACAAGACACTATTAATCTTGATCCTCCTTTTTCTATGCCTTCTATGGAAGATTACCCTCCTTTTGATGATGATGACGAGCCTAACATGGACATAATAGTTATGAATGTTTTGATACCTACACCTTCATATTCTCATGATGCTTTGATCACTAAGGGGGAATCTTATATGATTGATACGAGTTCATATTCTTATTTTCCCATGAAGGGAAAGGTTTTTGATCCTGGGATACGTATGTTTGGGAAAAATTGGTTTTCATCTACTCCACTTATGAGTGTGATTTCGATTGATCTGTGCTTTTCGCATGAGCTTACTTTGGTGATGCTACCTACTTTGGATTTGTTCACTTGTCGAGATGGAAACTTTGTATTTGATCCTGGAGTGCTTCCTTTATGAGAGATTTCGTATGTTGGACAAACTTGAGACACGTTGGACCGTTCCATTTATCGAGGCGGATATTGTAAATCTTATAGTAAATGGCAACGTGCTAAGTTTGAGTGTATCATGTGAGATGTGCTTCAAAATGGATAATCTATTACTCTCCATGATGGTTTCCCCAAGGACAACCTAATTCGGGGCCGAGTCGAGCTAGCGACTTAGGGTTAAAAAAAACTCAAGCATTGAATAACTAGGTTAGAAAACGTAGAGTAGATTTTCAATAGGTTAGGTTTAATTAAAAGGATGTTATAGTAGAGTTGAAGTGGAGGGGTGCCTTTCTTCGTCTTTTCGTGTTTGTTTCAAGGGTTGCTCACCCACATTTCATGCTTGGAGCTTATAGAGGAGGCCCGTGTATCTGGTTCACTTCGATTAGTTTTTGTTATTGTGATATTCACACTTGTGCTTTAAAATGAATACCCTTTAGTTGTCTCTTCCTTAACTTGGGTTAAGCAAAGTTATCAATGTCATAAGTGTAGGGGAGTTTACTCCATGCTCTTAAACATTAAGGACAATGTTTATCTTAAGTGTAGGGGAGACTTCTATCGAAGTGACCTTACCTAGACCATTGCCTTAACTTCATGATAACATGGAAAAATTAATTTTTCAAACATTTTTCAAATTTTTGATCTACTTTGGCCACCAAAAATATGCATACATAATTTTTCCATTAATCATTTTTCATTTGCATAACACATTTGCATTGTATATATTTCTTCTTTTATTTTTCATCAAAAATATATAAAAAGAAAAAAATATAATAAAAACATGGTTTAACAAGTTTAGATTTCTTTAACATATTAGGCCCGCCATGGATATTTTGACTCAACCCGAGTTTGCTTATCTTAGCATTCTCTAGCTAGTATCCTTAACCATGTAGTCCTTCATTGGTCTATTAGGCTAAGCATCCACCAATTTCATTATTTGAAATTTTAAATTTGTGGAGAATGGGAAATGATAGAGTTGAAGCAAGTATAAAAGGGCTAGATAAACTTCATGATAATTACTTGTGGCTAAACCCTTCTCTTCTTAACCTCTATTTTCTTCGCATGTATATAATTGTTAATAAATAATCAAGAATAGTTTTAATTGGTTTGTAATCTCTTATGCATTTTTGGCTAATCATTCATGGTTTGTATGAGTACGTTTTAAGATTCTAAGTTAGAACGTTTTATGTGTACTAGACTTATGTCATGCTCAATATTTAGCGGGTGTTTTTCCTTTTGTTCTTTTCAAATTTCTTAGTGAGGAATAAAGAAAAATAAGAGCGGCTTATGAAAAAAAATGAGTGGCTAGAAAGAAAAAAAAAGAAAAAGAAAAGAGAAAAAAAATAATTATACAAGACTCCCAAGAGGGGCAGTGTGGTGTTAATTATAGTGACTATTGAGTTCCAATATTACCTTGACGGGTTGCGGGGATTCAATAGATTGCTCCAATCCAATATTACCTTGACGGGTTGCGGGGTTGAAGATCCAAAGTCTCAAAAAGATGGCGGATGTAAATTATTGCGTGAGTTTTATTTTTCTTTCCATAGCGAGTGTGTAGCTACTTATGAAAGCATGACATGAGGATTTTACACATAAGGCGAATGACTTATTACTCTTGAAACGGACTTATATTGATTGTGAGCGGTTTTTCAAGTAATGGATGAGAGGATTACTTAGGATTAAAACCGTGCTTCCTTATTTTTGGATTTTGCACTTCTTATACTTCACACTTGAATAAATGACAAATTTGCCTACAAGCAATTTGCTCAAATAATAACCGGTTCCACACTTAATTGTCATGAATAAGTTGATGCACTTTTTACTTGTGAATACAATGATCCCATTTTTAAGCTTGGTACGGGGAAAGTGAAACTTGAGGGTGATAAATGTCCATGGTACCAAAGCCCTAATCTAAGTCATTGATTTCTTTATGAGTTATTTCCATCAAAACCATTTATAAATTCAAAAATATATAGATAGAATTGTTTTCTTTGCATTGCATTGTAAACATTCAAAATCATTCATCATATAGTATAGTTTAGTTTATCAAATCATAAAATGGCCAAAGTTGGTTAATTATGAGAAAAGTGTAACTTGGTGCTTTAAAATGCTGCATTGCATGAGGTCATGACAATGGTCAAGTGGAGGGGAGTTGATAAATGTGAAAACACTCATCAATAATGATCCAAATACCACTCAAAACATAGTCAAATATATTATTTTAACTTTAAAATATCATAATTATGCGTGTATTTGTGTTTCATGTGTTTTCAGGAAACAAGATACAATTTTGGAACAAAGACGCGTTTTCAAGGACTTATTTTATCAAAAGACGAAGAAAAAGACGAAAGAGCTTTCAAGGACCATACTTGCCATCATTTACCAAGATCGAGGGCCTAAGTTGTACTTTCAACAAAACAAAGGATGAAAAGTAGATTTGACTTAAAAGTTCTATACACATTAGAAAAGAAATGAAAAGTGGAAGGACCAAAAGGCAAAATAAGTGAAAAGTATTATTTACTTGGTCAAAAGACCAAGTCTCGGTCAAACTGAAACACAAACGTGTTATCTTCTCCAAACGAAGAGAGATAAAACCTACTTCCATCTTTCATCCATAAACCTGCAATCACATATCATGAACAATCAAGAAAGAATCAGGCCAAGCTTACAACTACAAAAGTGATCACCTTCCTCTTCTCTACATGATGGTATAAGACAATTAGATCAAGACTCGAAGATAAAGAAACCCCCAAATTGTGATGAAGAAGAAGGACGAGTTTATCCTCGTATTTACACGTGTCCATATTTCATTGGCTGAACCACGTCATCCACTCCCTCTCGACGGCTATAAAAAGACATGAAGACCTCATTTGCAAATGGTTAGCTTAGGTGTAGTTTTCACATAGTAGTTAGGATAATTAGTTAGTTAGTTTAATTTTCTCTCATCTTTCTTATTAAAATCTGTAACTGATTCAGTTTTTAGTTTGTAACCGAATGTTATATTTTCCTCCATTAATGAAATATTAAACTTTCTTAATCTTCTTTACTGATTCTTGTTATAACTGAATGTTACTTTTCTCCATTGATAAAGAACTTAAATTCTTTCTGTTACTTTCTTTATATTGCTGTTATGATATGTTCCATATCTAGTTAGTTGGTTTGTTGAAACTCTTATTACTCTCCTTCAATCTTTTGGTTAAGAGTAAGATGCTTTCCATTTGAGTTTACACTGTTTGTTACTGTTCATTCGAGAGGTTTACTTAAAGAATTTTAGTGATATAATCAGTTCTTTTGATTCAGATTTGTTAAGGTGTAAACATAGTTAATTTTCTTTTCGTAAGTCTGATAGTTCACATATTAGTCGGTATAGTAATGATTCAGTGATGATTTAATTTGAGTCACAAATTATGTTCACCAAATTTTGCTTATTTCTATTGGTGCGAGTTACTGTTCAGTTTATTAGCCTGATTTTCTATTCGATTTTAGTTGCTAAAACAAACTGAATTAGTGATAGAAATCACTGTTAGGATTAGTTTGCTATAAGCAATATACTGCTTACTAGTTGGAAGTTTGATTTGGTTATGATTTTGGTTAAGTTTACTATTAGTCTAGCATTTGTATAAAGATCATGGTCCAGCTTCATAATCAATTTCAGTTAGTTAAGATAGCTCAGATTTTGGCTTCGAGTGCACATCAGTTTTGTTAGCTCATTTCGTACAGCGAGTATCAATACTGGTCCGAGAGTAGATCATGTTGATGATTTTGATAGTAGAGTGTGAAGTTTGTTTCAAGCCGGTTCAGCGCCGTGCTTCTACATCAGTGGACTAGACAACGGATGTGAGGTTTTTCCATTTTGAATTTCTGCACAATAATAGTTCAGCTAGCTGATAAGTTTGTGGTGTCAGACTTATATGCAACATATTATACCTGATTTGCTCTTGAGTGTTTAAAAGTTGATCTTGTTTTGCTATAGATTCTTAGATTCAACTTTCTTTAATTTCTAATAATCTGCATTCCCAACGTTTGGCAGTGTTTGAATTTGTTTAGTTAAATGGAGTTCGCAATCTGTTTTTAGTTTTAGCTAAACTGCGGTTAATTTTGAAGTCTGAATGTTATATTATGCCTGTTACTAGTGTTTGGTATAGCTGACATTTTTGAGGTCTAGATTTGATTTGTGGTTAATATTGATATGTTTAGTTGTATTCTAGTGTCCTAGTATATAATTTACTTTAGTTACCTTAAGAAATTAGAACATTTGGTTTTGTGCAAATCATTGCAGTGACATTCGCTCACTGTATGTGAATTCAATTCATTTAGGTACACATTTAGTAGTAGTACTAGTTTAGTCCTCCACTTTTTTCCTTCACGTTACAGTTACGGTCCAGCGTTAGGTTAGTCCGTTAAACTAATAGTCTACCCGTTATGTTTGTCACGTAATTAGTCCTTACGCATTGTTCTGTTAGATCAAAGTTGATTGGTATGTTTACTCGCTGGACCATTTACATTTAGTGGGCTTTTTCATTGTTTTTTTTACATTTGAATATCAGATTAGAGATATGCTAAAGTAGATTTAGAATACATGATTTGTCCTACTAATCAATCATAGCTTAATTTATTTTCATTTTAGTAAAATTGGATCATTTAGTTTTTATACAAATTTTTTTTCATTTTGAAAATTACACTTTCCATTTTATATTTTGTGCAATTAATTTTTGTAAGTGCAATATGTTTTTAGATTACTACGTATACGTAGTATAGATATTATTTTTACATTTTTAGTTTCTTAATTTGTCAAAGTATCTTAAATACCAAATACGCTATTATTCACCAAAAACAATTAAGTCTTTGCTAGAAAACGTTATATCAATTCGATAAGACCGAGAGAAAACGAACTACAAATACGAGATATTATTTCCCGTGATTGAAGCACGTACCGTACATCCGAATTGCTGATAACCCGCCTTCCCACATCAACGTGAGTTCATAGCCTCGCACTCTTTCAAATTTTTTTATGAAATGTTTTATAAACCCGCGAGGGAGATAACATGTTAGTTTTTATGAAATAGGACACTAGTTGTCCCGATTGTTTGTTTATTGATTTGGACCCGAATGATTGTATGACCCGATGAATGATTAAATGACCCGATAGATGAAACGAAATGGACTATTAAAGTTAGGTTATGTCACTAAAAGTCCCATTAGCATGAATTGTGAACTACCGGGATTTGGTAGACGCTTATGCATATAATAGTACTATTTGGGGATGATCACCCTAGTTCGCGCCTTGACGCTTGATCCCCGTCGTGCCACATTGATTGGTAAGCGAATTTATGTATGAGAAGATTTACACAAGCGTGATTATTGTGACGACACGCTAATTTAGATGGGCAAATTGAGTTTCGGGCTAGCTACCCGTTGTTTGTTGTAGTAAGGTAACAATGTCATGCGGCTTATAATAATCCAAATAACGAAATACTGCTATACGCACTAAATTATGATATATTGCCTGACTAGCAATACGGGGTCTTACTATTGATATTATGTTTGTGTTTTGGTTTTATATAACCATATTCATATAACGGTTTTTGTTTAATCTATACAACGTTGTAAAACGTATTGTATGATGTTTTTAACGACAATGGTTCGTATAATGATTTTGAAGGCGAAAGCCTATATTATTATTTTGATAAGGATTTGTATAAATTGACTTTGGCTATTTTATGGCCTATTACAAAGATTTGTACAAAATGATTTTCGGTAAAAAATTTATACCGATGTTATATTGATGGTTTTTATTAAACTCTATGAATTCACTCGGCGTTATCGCTGACCTTTTCTTTTAACATGCTTTATCTCAGGTACTTGAAGGTAATTCTCGGGAAGACGACAAGAATTCATGGCCCGCACTTAAACAATAATTTCCATTCAAATGCTTTGTAAAACGTGTATGAAATACAATGACTTGGGACCTATGTAAATTTGATATTTATGAATGGAAATGCTTTATTATTAAACGACGCGATTTTTATGCGTTGTCTATGATGTGAGTAATGTGCTATCCCGTAACACCAACGAGTCTTCCGCTGTATTGAATTGTGTAAATTTGGGGGTGTTACAGTTTGGTACCAGAGCTCTCGTTATAGAGAATGAAAGATTTTTAAAACCAAGGTTTTGAATAAAACATTTCAAAATCTTTTAACTATAAACATTTTTCTAAAAATGTCTAAAAAACTTTTGACTATAACGCTGCCGAAGAATTCCCGAGTTACCGATAAGGCCAGACTGAGAAGTGTTATTTTAATATATATATATAACTTGGATTATATATATATATAAGATGTAATTTGATTACATGATTGTTTGATGATTATTTTAATATTTATACGATGTATTTATACGACATAGATTGTCACAAGGAACCCTAAATCCCCTAGTAAATTAATCTAAGCTATTTCTGTAGGAATTCTAGCTATTCCAGATCTAAACCAAGTTGTGGATATTTATGATCCTAACAAAATGGTTAACATTCGTAGAAATGTCGATATTAGTTGATTGTGATATTAAAGAAGAATTGGCGAGATTATATCTGATATCGATGTCATGACGATCTTTCCTTATAGAGTGGAGTTTTACAAAACCTTACCACCTGGAAAGGTGTCATCTGATTCGGTGTCACCCAATTCTTAAATTTAAGAATCGAAAGGGTGAATGTTGCACTTGAGGCTGTCATAGGAACCATTACCCAAAAGCCTCATGCCACTAGTACCTTTCCGAGAAGTCTAATTAAATGTGTGAGTCATTTTATACTAGTGACTCATTTGATAATTGTTGTTGTAAGAGCTATAGGATTGGATATTAAGTGTTGATCATATCGAGCTTTTATTGCCCTTTTAAGATTTATGAATAAGGTTAAGAGTACTGGAGAATGAGGTAGGATATCGTATTGAGTATAAGTTGGTTGAAATTTGAATGAAGTAAAATTTAACCTTTATGGAATATGAGACTGTTAAGAGGAATTCGTTAAGTCCTGTGATTGAATTATAAGGTTTTAAATGATTGTTGGTTCATGTTAAGGGCTGTTCCTAGACCATTGTCCACTGATGAGGATGCCCAGTGTCCAGGAAATAAATTGAAGAAATCTTCTACTGAATAGGGACCGATGGATCTTCCGGGACAGGTGGAACCCCCATGACTCTTGTAGATTAGTATTCATTGTGGTATCTTTTAAAAATCCCTAACTTAACTGAGACATCAGTTGGTAGGATGAGTTCTGGGAATTGTATGACATAGTGACACGTAATTTGTTACGGTACAATTTTGATTTGTTTGTGATTAATGAAAAAGACTACCTTTGATTGCTAAATCCTACACGCATCGATGTTATATAGCTTTTATTGCGTCATCTTAATGTTCGCATTAGTGATGCAACCATTGAACAAGTACTCATCTCGATTTGAGTTACGTTGTGGATTATTCTTTTTGAGTGCCATCGAGGTCATGAACCTCATGATTATTTGGCTAATGCTCATTTCCTAGCATATTGTAGTTAGTTCTTGGTGAACAAGTTTTCAACACTCTTTTGCAGATCACTCATTGTTTTTATAAGATAAAACAGTATCGCTTGAGAAAAATTGAATTTTCATCACCATATGGATTATTTAAATTGAGATTTATAAGTGATTGTTATCGAAATGAAGTTGTTTATAAAACACCTTGGAAAACTTAATTGTTTTCATAACAAAGGAAATCTTTGTAAATTTATTTTTGATTCTTATTTAAGAATTAAGCATGAAAATGTTTTTATTATAAACATGATGATAAAATTTTGACGAACTGAGTATTGCATCGTTAATCTTAAAATTGTATATAGTTGCGCGCCTACATACAATTTGGAATGGACCATGCAAGGCTGATTAGTAGTCACCATAAAACTAATGAATAAACACTACATTTTCTTTGAAGATTGTGAAATATTAAATTTTATGAGATCTGCAAGAAGTGAAAAATAGGGGACATAGTGTTAGGGACACCTACATATGTGCTTGTAGCATCTATTCTTCTGAGTCGAATTTACTCATCTGTGGAAATTGTCTTATTGGACAATTGACAATTCTTTCTTGTCCAATTCTCCTGTAGTGAGATTCTTAGGAAAAGTATCTGATTACCGAGTGTTGATACCTGACTGGATGTATCGACGTTCCTATCATTTATTTTGATTTGATTTCATTTGAATGACCTGGGTAACGATCCGAGGAGCTTTCGAATGCGTACTCAAATTATGAAAACATGGGATATACTCATATTCGTTAATGTTTTCGTCTGTATCTGATTTGAAATTCTCTAGTGTAGATTATGCGTTGACCTTACTCTTTTAAGGTTAGTTATGTCTCCTGATATCCTTGAATTTGTGAAGGATTATGAGTTATTATTAGTCTTTTGAGAAGTTTGCATCTTATCAACGGCAATGAAACTAGAAAGTTGATAGTGCCAGTAGAATGGATTGATTGATTATGACATGACGACATTGTCTTAATTGATGGGAACTCGAGTAGAATTCCCCTAAATGGTAAGATGTTGATTATCAAAAGTGATCTAAATAATTCTTGATGAATGACCATATCCTGCATTTAGACTTGAAATTATACGGTGAATGGTTGTGAATTAGTCATAGATATTATAATCTAGAAGGAACTAATATGAATTTACTAAAAGATGTTTCTGTTATCTGAAACTTTATAAGGTATTTGTTGGTAAATTACCTAGACTTTTGCCATTAAGGCTAGTCGAATTTGGTATTGATTATATTCCTGGTGTTGCACCTGTGGCTTGTGCACTGTACGTCAGTACCATCTGAAATAAAAAAATACCATACAACTGAGGGAGTTGTAGGAGAAGACTTTTATTCTACCAAGCTCGTCATCATGAAGAGCTATGGTGTTATTATTTCTTATATTTATTGATTACCGTGAACTAGGTAAATTGACGATTAAAAATCTATATCCACTACCCAAGATGATAAATTGTTCGATCATTTACAAGGTTCTAGCGTATGTTTTAAAAAAAATTTGATTCACGGCATGGTTATCATCAACTTCGCGTCCGCGAAAAGATTATCTATTCCAATCACTACATCCATAACTTGTAATGATTGTTATGAGTTTCATGTTATGTCATTTGGATTAACTAATGCACATGTAGCATCCATAAATTTGGTGAATCATGTGTGTAGGCTGTAATTTGATAAATTCATGCTTGTGATCATTAAGGACCATTTGTTTGTTTATAAGTATAAGAAGGAGTTAGTAATTATTTATAGATTGCCCTGAATTGACCGAACAATAAAAACCTGTACCTTAAATATTTAACATGTGATTAAAGACTAAATCCTTTACATTATTTGACCGTGTGATTAATAAATAATGGAATCTATATTGACTCTTCAAAAATTAAGAGCCCTTTTAAGACTTTGGGTTTTACCAAAAAGAAAGTGAAAATGTGTTTTGACAAATGTTTTATCAAAAAGAACTTTTGAGGGATTATTCCCTTATACCCAAAACATTTAACTAAACTCCTGTTTAGGGGTAAATATTCGTGTATACCTCAAGACAACCTAAGAGGGATTGAGGAAACCATTTAAACCATGACTTAAAATTTGAAACGACACTTTTTGCTTTTCAACTAAGAAAATTTTAACCAAAGTATAACAGAAGATTCTTCAAACATTTACGAATATTATTAATTATTTTCGATAAATCAGCAAAAATCGTGTTAATTAAATTCAAATTTGTTTTGAACATTTTATTATAATTGGTCGAACTAAGAAATTTAAACTTTTAACGTTTACGTTTCATAAAAACTTAATATTTATTGTTAATTTACGTGTAATAATTATCGACGCTTTAAAACGTCGGATCAAGCAAAACGGATAAAAATGATAGTTGAGGCGAAACTAAAACTTAAAAAATATGAAGAAAGAAATTCTGAATAAATACGGTCATGATATTTATTTCATCAAGGAAGGTGAATATAATTACTGACACATTATGTAGAAAAGATAAAGAACCAATTAGGACATGTTCCTTAATAATGAAGGTGCAAAATAAATTGCCGAACAATATAAAAATAAACAATGATTGTAAAAAGGATTAAAAGGCCACTTATGATTGTCTAAATATGGAGGATTGTGAGATATAGTTATGTTGGAATCTCGTAAGTATAAGTATTCCATTCATGTCATTTCTGACTAAATGTATCTTTATCTGAAGAAGTTATACTAATGGCAAAATTATGAAGGCATACACCGCCTCATACATTAGTAAACGTCTAGCTATTGCAAAGGTCATCATCTGAATTTGATTCGATTTGGGTCATCGTCGACAGACTGACCGAATCTGCTAATATCAATCCTGTTAATGATAGATTCTTGATGAAGAAATTGACTCTTTTGTATTTAAAGGAGTTGTCTAAACATGGTGTACCTGTATCGATCATCTCTATCAAGATCCTCGCTTCGCATCGAATTTCTAAAGATTTTCTCAAAAGTCATTGAGAACGAATCTTGATGAGAGTACTGTGTACCACCCCAATCGAAGGGACGCGATAAAGTAACGATACAAAATACTATAAGTGTTGTTTTATGTTTGAATGATTGACCTTTGATAATAAACCGTATAATCTCTTTCCTTTGGAGAGATTATCATTGATAATTATCGTATTAGGATCAAGATCTAATCTTGTGAGGATATATATTAGAGCATCTGTAAGTAGGAGTTGGGATGAAGACACTCGACATACACCCATTGTGAGTTGGACATGTCTTTTAGGTTTAAGGTTTCCTATGATGGCGAACCTAACCTTACAAAATACTCGACCCGCGAGACCTAAAATGATTGTTGAAATTAGGATCTGATTATTGACTGCCGGTAGTGGGCAGGAGGTTATGTGAACATGAAATGTAGATCTTGAAGTGCCAGATGGGTAGCGAAGTTATGCCAAAAATTTTAACCATGGAAAAATGAATTGATGATCTGGAAGATCATGGGATATAACTCCCCGTTGTATGAGACCATAGAGATGATGTAAAAGATGGTATGGAAGGCATATAAGCTGGATCTACTCTAGGACTTCAAGTGTTGCGTGAATTATGTTTCGTATATCGAACTTGATAAAATGTCTATCAAGTGAAAATTTGATTGTTTCTTAGTAAAGTGTAGATCGGCGAAAAGTTGCATTCATCAAAAACCCGTGAACATCATGGATAGAGAAAGTAAGTCAACAATAAGCCTGATCTTATTCCCGTAGTTATGTTTGAGGAAACTCGCGTATTGTAATGAATTACACTTATGAGAAAAGACCGAATGTGGAGGAAATACCCACATGGCTTTAACTCTATAAGAAGCGAGTAGTAAGATAAGATGATCTTTGAGGACAAAGATCCTGTTTAGGGGTAAATGCTATGACAATCCGTCAATTTATGGTTGATATTTTATTCTCAAATATTATTTAAAAACATTATTTTAATGTTACATTACGAACTCACTTATTTTTGGGAAGAAATTTGGATTTACGTCTTGAAGTAGCATCGACTACGTCTAAACCGGAGGATTCTACGTTATGTGCTTACGTTTACATACACCGTTTTCGTGACAGTCCGACATTTCAGGAAATAAATTTATCCGTGAATACTATTTTGGAATTTTAAATTTGTGTTGGTTCATAAACTCACAAATTTACGAGAAGAGATTAGGACTTACGATTATAATTTAACGTCTTTTACGACTAAACCGGAAACCTTAGGATTACGTATTTACGTTTTCGAACTTCATTTTTTATGAGACAATTTTTATTAGATTCGTTTTGTGCCGTTGATTCATAATTTATAAAAACGTTTTTCGTAAAACGACCCGAGGGCACGCGAATCGAGGAAACTAGAATCGAGGAGTACCCGTAATTAAATGGGGATGAGACAAGATAAATCTTGCCCCACCCCCACTCATAACCATCCAAAGCTTATCAAACACACCATTTGGTGTCAAAATTATATCAAGACATAGGACACTTGTCCTAAAAGTCTTACAAAACCATTTAACTAGCAAAACCACTTTGCCAAAACCATTTCTTACATGCAAACTAAAAGCAAAACACAAAACTCTCTCCTTCCTCTCTCTATATTTCGTCCCACTCTTACACAAAACACCCTCATTTGATCAATTTAACCATGAACTCATGTGTTATTCATACACATGATGAAGGACTCTTGAAGCTCTATTGCTTCGTGGTCATTTTAACATCCAAGGAGAAGTTTTGTTGGTGTCTTGGGGCTGATTTTCCACAAGATGTTCATGAAGATAGGTGATCTTGAAGTTGATATTGGTATATCACAAGTTTTTCCATCAAAATCCAAGCCTTGTTCATCAACCTCATCTTTTCATCACTATGGTGGTATAAGGATCATTTTTTCCTATCCTTCTTGTTATATTGATTATGTAATCTTGTATTTTCTTTTACTTATGTATATTTATATGATGATGAATGATGATTAAAAATATTATGTGGGGATTTGGTGTTGATAGATTTGATAAACATGGGTAAAAAGATGGAAAAACCACATGTAAAAATGGTTAGATCATGCTTAAAATGATGGCTGTATAAAAACAGTAAGTAACCAAATGTTAAACTGATAAAATGGTAGTGGAATCAATATACAGTAAGTATTAGGTGTTGTACACATGTGAGAGTTGGCCATACAATGAAAACATTATAATGAGTGAGATATGATCAAAACAAGTTTAGAGTGCAAATCTGCCTATACTGTTTTGGACGAATTTATTAAAATATTTAGAGGCTGAGTTATCAGTAGCTATAAAAGAATAAAATGAAGCACATATCATGTAGTTTCTGTGATAAAAATTTGGGGTTCTACCTCCATGTAGAACTCTAGATATGATCATTTTAGTAAACTAGATTTTTAGGACTGATTTTGTGAAATTAAAGTTTAATATTATTATATAAGCACTCAAATAAATATAGTATAAAATGTGAATTAAAACCCACTAACTTATATATTTCATTTATATAAATATGCATAAGGATAAATAAATGGATATTATATAAAAATGGTAGTTTGGTAAGTTTTATAAGTGAATCTATAGAGTTTAAAATATATAAATCGAACACAAGTATTCAAAATAAACCTTCAAAGGTTAACAATCATGTGGATCAGACATAATTTGTGACAACCCAAACCCGTGGTCATTATTTAATTATATTTTTACGTATATTTTTGAAATTTTTGACGAGATTGATTATTATGATGATTGGTGGTTTGATTTGGATGAATGTTGGAAGTTATATTTTTACGTTTTGACGAGTTGCGAAGACTATTAGTAATGACGATATCAACGGATGCCCGAAATTTTACGTTTTATTTTAGACATGTCAATGTTTAATATTCTGACGTTTTTATTTTTAATGTCGTATTAACTCGTGCCGGGACTATATAATATCATATTTTCTGTGCGTTTAAGTTTTGAGAAGTATTTTTATGAAACCCTGTTGGGAATAAAATATAGCTAGTCCACTTGAGCGCTGACAAGAGGAAAACAAGTGTTGATAAGAAGAAAACAAACGCTGACAGATCAAGCGTTGACAAGAAGAAGTCAAGCGTTGATAGATTGAAGACAAGCACTGATGGAAAGATTTAGTCTACGCGTATATTGTTTCTAGTTTGTTTCTAGTAAAGATAAGTTCAACATTGTATTTTCTATAATTATCTTTACCTAGAATAGTTGATACGTAGACTCTTGTACAAGGCTTCTAATGTCTATAAAAGAAGACCTTTAGGTTATTGTTCATATAAGTTTTCATACGTTAAAACACTTTCATTGTAAGCAAGTTCGTTATATTCAATCAAGTGAAAGTTTGTTTACCTCTTTGTGTGTTCTTGTTTAAGTGTTAATTCCGCATAACACTTAGATTACTTTATACATATACAAAGGTTTCTCTACGTGTATAACTTGATCTAATCTCGTATACATAAAGCTAAATCGATCTAAGTTTGGGATTAACAAACCCGAGACCCGTAAATATTTTCAAAAGTGACTAATAGTCATTTCTTGCTTTTTAACCAAGTATTTGCATTTTGGTCCACAAGAATCACAATTGGCAAAAACTACCCTAAACTTTCCCCATATAAAATGGAAAATCACACGTGAAAAACACATATACAATGACTAACACCAATTTTTATCTCTCACTCTCTCTTTCTCTCTTTGCCGTCAGCCTCACCAAGAACAAACACCCCCAAAATTTTGATTTTGAGACTGAATCTCTTAAATCTAATCAAAGACCCATCTTAGTTTCATCAATCTCTACACATTGGTATGAAATTTGGCCACATGCAAGAACATTTTTATAAAAACCATTTTTGATGAAAATCTTGTGTTTTGATCTTAAATAATGGTTGTATGTAGGTGTTTATCTTGTTATATATTATTTTTGATGATTGCATGTTAAAAATTTTAGTTGGGTTTTATTTGATTTGATCACCTAGGATGATTTAGTGTGTTAGGATTAAAAGTAGTAGTATTGGGATGATTATAGTGGTAAAAATGGTGTTAAAATATGGTGAAAAATTGATTTTGAATGATCTTTAAAGAGGTATTTTTGAACAGATTATTAAAGTTAAATTTCAGAAAATATGAGTTTGAGTTTGGTATGAACTAACTAGATATTGTGGTAGAGGATGTCTTAAGCTTCGATTTGGTATAAGGTAGAGCTTCTAGCTCCAAACGAGCGAAAAGTTATGTTAGTTTGATTATTCGTGTACCGAGAGACGAGTATCGGCACAATATATAATTGTTGTCGATATTTGGATCGAATATCGGGGACTATAAAAAGGATTTTGAAATGAGTCAGGTACTGATGTTAAATGATAAACATGAGGATGTTGAGTTTATTTTCAAATTTGAATGTCGGTTTTGTAAACGGAGTAAAATAAATAAGTTACAAAAACTATATATTGTTGACGTAAAACTGTCCGGTTTTTGTAGTCCGGAGATGAGTCGGGCAGAGAACTTTAAAAGTAAAATCTTTTAACTAAATTTTGGGAGGTCTTTCTATATATAGTAAGTGAAGTTTCTGATTGGTGTCGTAAGCTATTGACGTGTTTAAGTAAGCAAAACAGTTTAGACGATTAACATATATATATCGACAGTTTTTGAAAGAATAAAAATGTAAAAGTGTGCGTAAGAAGGATTTACTAAATTGAGTATGGTGTGAGTTTGATTTTGACTTTGAGATGTTTATTTCATTTTATTAAGTATGAAATATTATTTGGATGTATTATTAAAGGCACGCGTTTTGTTTTGATAGATTGTGAATTTCGTGTTCGCCAGGCATCATTGATCGTTGAAAGTCGTCATACTGCTGTTAATACTTCAGGTGAGTCTATAGCCTTGCTTTCTACTTTTTTTAATGATTTTAAAACCCGCGAGGGGGATACATGCTATTTGAAGTAAAATGAACACATGTCATGAGTAATTGTTGGACCCGAATGTTGCCTTTGTTGCCTTTGATAATTTGAATTGTATAAGTACCTAAATTACAAAAGTACCTAAATTCATGAGTCGTTAACTATCTTCTGACTTGATGTTGTGAGTTGGGAATAGCCGCTTATTCTAATAATAGTACTATTGGGCTGACGACCCTATCTGAGACCAGGGCATTACGCTGAGTAACCTTTGGGAAGGATAATTTTACGAGAATGAGAATTAGTATTCTTGCAATTGATACCCAAGTAGGGGCACTGGAATTCTTATAGTCATGCTGGCATTTGGTGTGGGTGACTAAGTTAAGGGGTCGGTGTCATGAGCTTAATACAATTCATTAGCTACTGCTATAAGATGAAATGCCTGATTAATAGATTGTATGGATAGAATGCTATTAAACAATTGTGAATGATTTTTACGATATGTTCAACTATGTTTTGTTAAACCTATAGACTTGCTCAACCTTTATGTTGATGATTTTAAGCATGTATTTCAGGTATTGAAGTTGTTGGATTGCGGAGCTTGCTGGAGAAGGATTGCGGGATTGCTTTTGTAGTAATTTGGTCTAAAACATATTTCTTTCCCGTTTGTCATAAATTTATAGTATACGGTCAAGTATTTTGGTAAAAGGTTTGTCGTTTTGTTAAGATCCTAGGGAAACTTGTACGCTACTCTGATATATTTTTAAACAGATTTTACTTGGGATTGAAGGTTAGACATTGATTTAAATTATTTCCTTATTATATTCCTAAATATACTATTTTAAGGTCGTATAAAGAGTTTGTGAAATGAAGTTTGTGAATAACACCCAATTTTGTATTTCCGCTGCGCAATGTAAATTGGGGGTGTTATAGATTGGTATCAGAGCTTTTTAGTTATAGCGAATTAGGTCGATTTTTAAAAATGTCTTAAACTATAACTTTGGTGTCAAAAGTAATTTATAAAAGTAACGCAACTTCTCTGCAAGGCTCCGGTAAGATTATTTTTTTTTGTTATGCTTTGTTATTATAGATGTATCCCTCAAAACTGTTCTGAATTCCTGAGTATTTATTAAGTAAATACTACGATAAGGTATTGGTATTAATGAAAGGACGTGGAGTGCTTTCATCATAATTTCATTTTTATGAGTATTGTATAATTATCATTTCCATTGCATTGCATTGAATCGCATACATATATATTTGGCATACGTAAATCATTTGCATTTTCATAATTATTGCATTGCATATATATTTTTGAATAATGACCTTATGTACCTTTGAATTTTCTGTGATTTCAGAAAATGTACGACATACCACTTTACACCAATAGGCGGGGATTTGTTGTAGGCCAATGAAGTTTGCAGTATCAGTGAGTAGGTGATCATAAGAATTCAGGTGGATGGTTAGATTATGAGGATGATACGGATGATAAGAAGAATGTTGTAGAATATGAAAGTGATAATTATAGGACTGAGAGTGAAGTTGGAAGAACTAAGGTTAGAGCTGAAGTGAGGAGTTATGGAACTGATTTTGAGAAATATCAGAAAGAGAGAGATAGGCTTCGCAGGTTAAGTGAATATGTAGCTCATCTTGGGTCGTATCTTGGACCGCATTGGAAGTTTTAGGATAGTGAGGTGTATGCTGATTCGCATTATATGATAGACCCGCCGTGTCAAGGCGTGCATTTGAGGTATAGATTTGAAGAGCCGTCGTGTGTTGATCCAAAATGGAGGTACTGTAAGTTAGGACCAGATGAAGATGAAATAGGGGCGAGCCAAGTTGGAGAAAATGATGTGCCACATCCTATGTAGTGATGTAGTGATGGATCTTTGTTGTATTTCTGTTTATGTATTGTTGTGTTGTATTTGGATTATTTAGATGTTGTGAGGTAGTATTGTGATGGATTATTGTTGTTGTTTAGGATGATAAGGGTAAGTGACTGTAGTGACAAGATTTTGTTGCGATTTTCTCGGATTTATAGATGAAATCTACTATTACCCTTTAGTATTTTGATGTGTCTTTGTTATCTTCTCTTTTGTGAGATGATTGTGGAATTTAGGTAGTATTGTGTTGTTGGTGCATGTAGTATTCATGATATATCTTGATGAAAAGATCCTATTCTTTCTATCTCGATGTGTATACTTATTATGTTTCTTTCTACTGTTATCGCATAGAAAGAGTTGAGTGGGATATGTTTCCGTCATTAGCAGGGATTCCTGCGTGACTGAGTATCTTGAAATATGTCTCCAAAGGTTGTTAACTATAGGGTAGATTATTTGATTGTAGGAATAGTTGCTAGATTGTTTGAAGCTGATAGTGTTGCGCGGAGACGAGGTGCTGAGATTGAAGATGCTGCTGTTCCAATTGAAGATGCTTCTAAGATTAAAGATGATGTTGTTCCAGTTGCAGATGCTTCTGCTATTCTACAAGATTTTAAAGGATGCCTGAGTGTTAGATTCCTAGTAATGAGAAGAGATGCGGTGAAGAGTGTCGTACGGATACTAATGGTAATTGGAAAGGTACAACTACATGGATAAGTTCGAGTAGCTGATGGATGTTTGGTATATCAATAGTCATTTGGGAATGTTTAACTAGACGAAAAGAGATAGTAATTTAAAGATTGATCTTGATTCGAAATTAAGTGTGGCAGAAAAGGGTAAAGGAATGGTATTGTTGCGAATGATAGTAAGGAATAGGGAATTTATTTCCTCTAACAGAAGGTAAACTTGGAATTTAACAGTCTAAGATAAGAAGAGATGGTATGCAAGCGGATGCTATAAATCGGGTAAGCAGAAGGAATTATGATGTGTAGATCGCATATACTTTATACCAAGTAAGTAAGTATTTATTTACTTGACGTAAGTACGGACTAGCTGGAGGTCGAGCTGCTGAAGGAATAACAAGGAGTGTGGTATAGGACTTAGTATTTCGGTGGTAAAGGAGATTGAATAAAGGAATTATTCAGATAATGGAAAAATCAATATGAAAGGAATGTTGCTACTATTACAGCCTATATTTTGGAAATGCTGATAAGATTTGAGATTCAGATGTTGTAATTTGCATATTCTTATCTGGTAATCATTGAGTTAGGATTCCAATGGAACTCTAAAGGTGTTATTAATAGTGTGTTGAAATTCTGAAGGTGTTATTGATGGTGTAATGAAATTCGGAAGGTGTTATTGATAGTGTATTGAAATTCTGAAGGTGTTATTAAGAATATATTGAGATTTGAAGATATTAGACTTTAGTTGACCTGAGGACGAGAAATCAACAAGAATTAGCGATTAGTTGAAATGAGAAATTCACTGATGGAAGGATTGTTAATAACTATATATATATATATATATATATATATATATATATATATATATATATATATATATATATATATATATATATATATATATATATATATATATATATATATATATATATATATATATATATATATATATATATATATATATATATATATATATATATATATATATATATATATATATATATATATATATATATATATATATATATATATATATATATATATATATATATATATATATATATATATATATATATATATATATATATATATATATATATATATATATATATATATATATATATATATATATATATATATATATATATATATATATATGTATATATATGTATATATATATATATATATATATATATATATATATATATATATATATATTAAGGGAATAATTTCTAAGCCTATGGAATTAAGAGGTATCGCGCAATTAACTGAACTAGAGTTGTGAAAAAGTTAACCGGGATAAGGATGAATGTCATAGGATATGATAAGTAAAGGTAGAAATAATTAAATTGGAGTGTTGTTGAGCATTGAGTATTGATTTCAGGAAGTAAATCAGTGGAATTTCTATTTGAAGATTTTATGGGTCAATGATGAGAAGGTAGGTAAGAGGAAATTGTAATAGATCAAATTTTCTGTGCGCTTTACCAGTAGTAGTCGGAAGGGATGAGAAGATGAGTTAGTATTTAAGGGTATTTTGTGATTGTTCTGCGGAATCGTTGAGTTCACTGTCGTCTTGGGAAAAAGGAAGCTTTGTGTTAGCTTAGTGATGGAAGTTATGAAATCTGATTGTATATTTTGTTATATGGCATTTTCAGGAAGTTGAGGATGGTAATATGATTGATTGTATGTATTGGCAGTTGAGACAATAAGAATAATCTGATTTGACTGAAAGGGTAAGTCATCAGAAAAGTAATTATGGAAGTAAGGAAAGAAGCTGGATGTTTTGGCGATAAGATGATTGCTGCGAGATTAAACAAACTGAGTACCAGAAATCAGTATCCATTACTGATGATAAATGTTTTGTTTGATGGATATAAAGGAAGGAAAGGAAAGTATTTAATAACAATTGAGAAATTGTTGGGGAAAAAGGAATGGTGTGTGAAATTCTTTAGATATGAATTTTAGCTGGAGTAATATAGATGTTTTAGAATGTGCGATCTATGGCTGAAGTGATCGTGAAAATCTGACTAGATTGACACGATTGAGGCTTTGTCGATACGACAGAACCGACTGAAGCTTGTTAATTCCTTTGTGTAAGCTGAGTATTATCGGAGGTTTATCGAAAGGTTTTCAATGATTGTTGAACAATTGATAAAGCTGACAAAGAAGAACTTAGATGTATTCTATCCATACCAAATGTGTGAAATCCATTCATGGATCTAAGTTGTAGTTTTCAGATCTGATTTTTGTAGTTGAGGAAGTTGTTTATGAACGCTGAGGATAGATTGAAGTTCTGTATTGTATAGTTAGTATTGGAGGAATCTAAAGGAATTATAAGAGCTGCGATGATGATATTTGGATAATATCAAATGGAAAGGGAAGTAATAGTAGTTTGTTGACCTGAATAAAGAGTTATAACGGGATTTATATAATCATGAGTTTCGACAATGTGGTATTTATTTTGGGATTATAAAGTATTACTTGTATGGAATCAAGTATGAAGGAAATAAGGATAATAAGGACTTATTTATAAATGCCATTCGGGAATTTTAAAAGGAAGGAGTTAAGGATTACCTAATGATGACTGGGAAATAATAATCAGTAAATTCTAGATGGGATATGTTATAGTTTTGTATTATGAAGTGTGTTTCAGATTATGAAGGATGAGTGTGGATACTTTCACTATCGACTAGTGAGTATTTAGT
The DNA here is from genome assembly GCA_025667525.1 of Glebionis coronaria. Taxonomy (NCBI): domain Eukaryota; kingdom Viridiplantae; phylum Streptophyta; class Magnoliopsida; order Asterales; family Asteraceae; genus Glebionis; species Glebionis coronaria. The sequence goes on from JANFOE010000532.1 coordinate 40,218, forward strand.
AAGGAGTAGAAGGAAAAAGGGTTTATAAGATTTCTAAAGTAATTGAGAATTGACTCTTGAGTCTTGAGATATTTGGAATATTGGTAACAACAAGCAGAATGGATAGAATGGAAAGAAAGTTAGAACTGAATTGATAAACTAATGGAAAAGGAATGCCAAAGAAAGAAGATCAATAGATTGTTGGGAATTTTGAAATAGAATGGTAGTAGAAATGAGAGAGTTGAGATGTATGTTTTTGTGGGACAAAAACGGTTATTGTGATTATCTAATTTTTCTTCCATTAGATCAGAGAGTGTGTTAAGAATGCAAGGACCAGTGGTGAATAAATTTTTCAGATCAAATAGAATTTAATTATTCTAAGAGTGTTGAGAGTGTCGCATGTAGTATTGAAGGAATTTTACAAGTTGAAGTATTGATACAGTCTGATTGGAATAAGCTGTATTACGATATCAGGAAGTGATCTGACCATTATACGTTTCGGATTTGTATATATGAGACTAACGGAGTTGTTTAAGCAATATATGATATGAGGAAGATGTAATAATGTACTATGGAAGGTACAACAATTCAGTGTAGTGATTGCTAGATTGAATGAAAGTGGAAGATGAGTATAGGAAGTATATAAGTGACTGGTCAAAATTATTGATAATCTCTTTGTGTTTAGTTTGAGTGTAACCTCGGGACATAGAGACAGAGAAGATTTTGAATATTGGAAATCGCTGTGATAAGGTATGAGTATTGAATAAAGGTTTGAACATAATATATGTAACCCAGAGACTAAGATTGACTTTTGAGTATTAGAGATTTTTACAGAAAGTGAGAAGAATTGAGTCAAGAAGGAATATTGCATATTTTCGGAAAGCAACGGACAGAGTGAAAGGATGAATTTAACGATGGTAATTGAATTTGGTTTCAATCACATCAACATATAATTGAAACTTGGGATGATGATATCTTGAATACATCATTATGAGGACTGATGGAACCTAGTGAAGATGAAATCTTTATGCGATGATAATTGCATTTCTTGATTTGAGAACTTACATAGTCGAATTTCACCTTCCAATATGAGAAAGTGATGTAGAAGGAGTATGAATGATGAAGGAATATTATCATAATAGAAAATGAAATTTGGAAGTTGGAGTGTAGTAATATTTATGGGTATGGTGATATCATAAGGATTGAGTTGAACTGGCGTGAAAGATGTGAGTATCTCTTGAGGATAAGAGGTCACGTTGACTCTAGAAGTGAGGAAGTGCGAGTATGAGGCGGGTTGAGCGCCGGGACGTCGCTCTCTTTTAGGAGGGTAGGATGTGACAACCAAAAACCATGGTCATTATTTAATTATATTTTTACGTATATTTTTGAAATTTTTGACGAGATTGATTATTATGATGATTGGTGATTTGATTTGGATGAATGATTGGAAGTTATATTTTTACGTTATGACGAGTTGCGAGGACTATTAGTAATGACGATATCAACGGATGCCCGAAATTTTACGTTTTAATCGATGTTTAATATTTTGACGTTTTTATTTTTAATGTTGTATTAAGTTCTGCCGAGACTATATAATATCATATTTTGTGTGCGTTTTAAGTTTTGAGAAGTACTTTTATGAAACCCGAGACCCGTAAATATTTTCAAAAGTGACTAATAGTCATTTCTTGCTTTTTAACCAAGTATTTGCATTTTGGTCCACAAGAATCACAATTGGCAAAAACTACCCTAAACTTTCTCCATATAAAATGGAAAATAACACATGAAAAACACATACACAACCACTAACACCAAATTTTCTCTCTCTCTTCTCTCTTTCTCTCTTTGCCGTCACCCTCACCAAGAACAAACACCCTAAAAATTTTGATTTTGAGATTGAATCTTGATGAGACTGCTTTTATACATAGTCTCATCGTTCAAAATGGGCTTAAAATGCATTAAATATCATTAAAAATGCCAAATATATGCTCGTGTTTGTTGCTTGTGTATTTTAGGTACGGATATTGAAGAAAAGACAAAAAGATCACAAGAATCAATCAAAAACGAACACGAGAAATGAAGCCGCATAATGAACCGGACCCGATTCATGAATTTCCAAAATGGTCCTTGAAGAATTGAAGATTTGCAACATTGGTCCCTCATTTTTGAAGATTTGGCAAGAAAGGCCCTTGAAGAATTCATTTATGCAAGTTTAATCCTTAAAGATTGAAGACATGTCATAAGTACCCCTTGAAGATTGCTAAAAGTGCATGAATAGTCCTTATTCATGGCTTGAAAAGTTATTGTGCCCATTTTGACAACCTGCCCAAACTTATAACAAAGGGGAAAACGTTTTTGGCTATTTATTGCAAAATGAACAAGAAATGGAAGACAAAGGACTGTTTTTGCCCAGACACACACACACACCACCACCAATCACTTTGCCATGTCACCTCCACCAACCAATCACATCACACCACCTCACATCCCCCATCCTAGTCACCCTCCACTACCCGTTTTTAAATAAATAAGATTTGAAAAATCTTATTTAATTACTTTCCCACTAAACACATCATTTAAATTAATCTTTCCCAATTCAGATCAAACCACCCCCTTAATCCCACATAAACCCTAAAAATCCCCAGCATCAATCCACCTTAATTCAAAGGGGTTTTGCCCCTATTTGTGCAGAATGCTAATTTATCTTGTTGTCACCAAAACCCAACTCACCAAACATGTCCATGTGAACCCATGGACCCCACATGTCCTTCCCCTGCTCATGGTTTGTTCAAGAATAGCAAAAAACGAATCCTCCAGTCATCCTACGACTCTCATTGCACTCCTTGGTCCCAAAGGGACGTATAAACAGCCAAGAAATCAACTTCATACAGCTGTGCATCACATGCCTCAACTTTTGACCAAGATTCAAAGGGCAATTTTGGATTTTCAGCAATTAGGGTTTTAGTTTATTAATTTTTTATTCAGTAGCCTAGAATGTTCTCTTGTAGCTTATAAAAGGAGCATATGGTTTGTATATGCCCTCTTGTTCCAGATTTTCTAAAATTTAATTGTAATTCCTTTTTAAGATAAATCAAAGTTGGTGTTTTGAGTCTAATGTAATTCCTTTTCTTTGATTAAAAGTTGGTATTTTGAGTCTAGAAAATCTGAGTTCCATAATTTTAACATAAGTTCAAGAATCTTTAAAAATAATTCCTTTTTAAAGTTTCTGAAAAAGGTGTTGATTTGGTAAAATCTTGTTCCAAATATTGGTTTTCCAAGTTGTAAGTTGGTTTGTTTAAGTGCTTTGAAAGAAAAGTTTTTGAGAGAATTATCTGAAAAGATTGTGAAAAAGTTTTAAAATCAAAAATTTAGATATTGTGTTCTATTGTTCTTAGCAGGAAACCCTTTGAGCTTTTGACTAAAGGTTCTGCACAAGCCCGGGCTTGTTTGGAGGTGGCTTTTCAGCCATTGTGGGACCTGGATGTGGGTCTCACAAGGTAACTATCTTGTACCTTGTTTTCAGTTTTCAAATTTGTGATTTTGGTGAAACTGCATGAAATGTGTCTAAGTGTTAGATTAACTGCTTGTTCATGTTTGATTTGATGTTATATGCATGAGTAGATTGTTTAAATCAGTTTTGATAAGATTTATATAGATTAGGTGTGCTAATTTTGAGTTCTGAAATTTTAGGGAGTGTTTGGATTTGAGTCTTAGCTGGGAATTATTGATAGCTTTTGGTTTAAAAATTATCTAGACAAACTTAGGGTGTATGAGTCACATGTTATCAGTAATGGGTTCTTAGTTTGGGTAGTGTTTAAGTGAAATTGCATGATAAAAATTGGTAGTATAGCATAAAAACAGTCAATCCATTTTCCTGTGTGATTTGGGTGTCATTTTGACCATCATTGTTGCAAGTTTGTTAGGAGATAGGTCCAAGCAGGGTTTGTAATTGGTTGTATGTCATTTGCTTAGCTTTTATGCAAGTTCTTAGGCTTTAAAATCCAGATTTGTGCCAATTGCACCAGCATACTGTTCATCAGTAACATATAGCTTCATCAGTAATTGTTTTTGACCATTTTGTGCTTGATTTTTGCTTGCAACTTGTGTGTTTTTGTGATTTAACAGACTCCCTACACTCTACTGAGTGTAGGGGTGCCCCATTGTCCAAAGAAAACCAAGCCAACAAGCTTTCCTAAGCTCAAAGGTCAACTGACCAAAAAATTGCACTAGCAGTAGGAACTCATTTACCCCTGCTAGTGTTTTGGTTTCCACTGCTCAGCATAAGGACAAAAGTCCTGCACATGTCACTTTCAGAATTGCAATTTTTTTGTCTTTAGTGCCTTTAATTAGGATTTAGACACTGAAATTAGTTTTATTATTTTTCTTATTTTAATGGTGATTTTTCGGTTTAGTTAGTTTTTAATTTACTGTTCATTTAATATTTTTTAGATTAAATAGCTATTTTTAATTAACTTTTTAATTTCTGTTTTTGTCTTTTAGTGACAAAAATCATTATTTTTCAGTTTCAAAAATTTTCATAGACTTAGAAAAATGTTTTAAGATTTTTAGTTTAAAATTTTTTTATTGTTCACCTTTTATTTATTTTTTAGAATTAATTTAGTTTAATTAGGGTTTTTATTATAACTGTTTTTGTCTTTTAGTGAAAAATTTTATATTTTTCAAACTTTTTCATTTTTCTGCTGTTCCTTAGTATAAATTAGGATTTTTAAAATTGTCAAGTTATTTTTAGCATTATTTTATTATTTTTTATGATTATTTTATTTTAAAAATAGTTTTTAGTGATTTAAAAATAGAAAAATAGTTTTTAAAAATTAGGAAAAATACTTTTTAGTTTTTAAATAATATAAGTAACTTATTAGTTCAATAAAATAATGTTTCGGACATTTTGTTAATTATATTTAATTTTAGGGCTTTAATTAGCATTTAAAATTGAATATTTAATTAATAAAAGGTTTTAAAATATTTTTGTTGAATTTTTATTCTTATTTATATTATTTTAGACTTAGTTTTAACTTTTAATTAATTTTTAGGTTTAAAATTTTTTAATTTGTAGCTTTTCACGGTTTTACGTGAACGACCTTTTCGTCTTAGCTTAATCCGTCTTCGTAACCGTCATTCTCTTCTCTCCCCATTTCTATTTTCTTTTCCTTCTTCTCAATATAATCACAAAGATAATCAATTCATTACACAACGCACTAGCCTCCTCGAGAACGAACTTGAACTTATTTGGTCATTAGTGCTTGGTTTTTCCTAAACCGACACTTAACGCTTACCACTATTTTTCTTTCCTTTTCCTAAAGGGGTAAAACTTTACATCATTTTGGCGTCGCTGCCGGGGAGGCGTGTTGTGTTTTGATTTGGCATTGTTGTTTTTATATAGCCATAATAAGTATTTGTATTAGTAGCACTCTACTAATACGTATTATCGGTTTTTCGTTTTTTGTGAATACTATTACTATATTGTATACGTAGAACAATAAATTCACAAGTACTCTAAATACGTGAGAAATCACAACCTTGACTTGGGAGGTCATTACCCAATCATTGTATTCGAATCTCAAACCAAAGAAAAAGGCAAAAATAAATAAATACTTTCGTGAAGCTCGATTTTGAAAAATACAAACTATAAGGTGGGTATAAGGCGGTTGTATTTCACGACGTAAAGGAAAAAGGCTCTTAAGTGCTTCGCGCCGCCTCGTTTTCTCCGCTTGCTTGTGCGTATTTTGAGATTGAAAGCTAATCGAGGGTTTTGCCGCCCAAAGTATTACTAAGTATCATATATATTTTCTTGGTTTCATTTGATTAAACCCTCTTGAACGTTTTGGTGTTCCACCAACGTTCTAAAGTCATCGAAGGCGTTCACTTCACGTGATCGTTTTCATTCCTTGAGGCTTCTTTAATCGAGAGATTTGATTAAGGAGGAGATTTGTAGATTATTGTCTACCTAATACAATTCCAAAATCCAAAAAAAAAAAGTAAAAACAATCAAAAATCCAAAAAAATTGAAAAAATTAAAAACACCAAAAAGAATCTTCTTTGCTCATCCCCTCGTTGTACGTGACGTTTATGCTTACTCGCAATCAAGCAAAACGTGCACGTAAACGTAGAAACCGAAAGTAGGCAACACCTACTCCTAATTTTTCTAGTGAAGAGACTCCAAGTGAGGAACCTATTGTAGAACAAGAAGCTATCATGGCTAATCGTACAATGATGGAGTTGCTTCAAACACCCACCGAGGGTTTTGGAGAGGCCATTGTGATTCCCGCCATCCTTGCGGAGAACTTAGAGATCAAGACGGGTTTAATGTCTATGCTTCAAGCCAACAAGTTTCGCGGACATGGCTCGAGAAAGAACCCCCAAATTCGATTTTGACGTGGGCTGATCTCGTTTCTAAGTTTGTGAATCAATTTTTTCCACCATCTAAAACAACACATTTGAAAAACGAGATTTCACGATTTACACAAAGATCTAATGAAAGTTTTTCAATGGCTTGGGAAAGGTTTAAAGAAATGTTACATGAATGTCCACACCATGATTTTTCCGAATTGCATCAAATTGACACTTTTTATAATGGGCTTAATGATCATGAACGAGATTACTTAAATGCCGCCGCGGGTGGTAATTGTTTTTGCAAAACGACCGAAGAGGCTTTGAAAATCATTGAAAATAGGTCTAAGGTTTATAGCCCTCGTAACACACCGAGTGTTGCCAATTTGGGGTCGTCATCGTCTCGTAGCATTAATGCCTTGCAAGATGAAGCAAATGAGGAGAATCGGTTTTTCGATAGGTTTTCGACTCTTATGTCCCATTGTAAAGCTCAAGAAGCTTCAAATTCCGCTTCGGTTAAAGCGGTTGCTAAGAGTTGTATTTCGTGTGGTGGAGCTCATGATTTTTCCGAGTGCATTACCGCGGATGGTAACACTTCGAATGCTTATGTAGCCACCGGAACTTATAACCAAAACGGTCAAGGTTCCCGCCAAAATCAAGCTCCACCAAATCAAAATGCTAATAACTATCGAAACAACAATCAAGGTGGTAATTATCAAGGCAATCAATGTAACTACAACAAGGGTAATTATCAAAGTGGAAATGGGCAAATTTCAAACCAAAACCAAAACCGTGATTTTCAAACTACCACACAAGGTTTTCAAAATGATCACACCAAAAATCTTCAAGGAGAATTTTTGAATTATGCTAAGGCAAACGATGCTAAGTTTGATAATATGCAACGTGAAATGGTTAGCACTTAAGATCCGAGTTGAAAAACGAGCTTAAAAACGAACTTGCTAATGAACTTAAGAATCATGCTAATAAAATGGAAGGAAATGTTCAACGACTCCAACAAAATCAACAAAAAATGGAGCACGGTCAACATGAGATTAAGCAAGAGTTGTTAAAAGCGGATGCTAGGCAATCTAAGTTTGAAGACCAAATGGGAAAAATGTTTGAAGCTATCATGTGTAAACCTTCTTCTTCGGGTGATCTTCCTAGTAATACCATCGTGAACCCGAAAGGAGAATTGAAGGTTATTACTACTCGTAGTGGTAAAACTTTCAAAGAACCCATTTCTCGTCCAAGTACTTCTATAAGAAGGAAAAAGAGAAAGAACCCGAGGTGGTGGTCGAAAAGGAGCAAATTCAAAGCCCACGAAGTACCGCTCAAACCACACCTACGGTTGAACCAACACCAATAGTGGAACCCGAGATTCCAAGGCCGATGCCTATGCCCCAACCCACACTACCCTTACCTTACCCTTCAAGACGAAACAAGGAAAAGGCACAAGAACGAAATAATTATCAATTTGAACTCTTTATGAAAATGTTTTGTGACTTGCATTTTAATATAAGTTTTGCCGACGCCTTGGTCATGATGCCTCGATTTTCCGCGAACTTTAAAAGTATGTTGAATAACAAAGAGAAATTGCAAAAATCGTCTAGTTGTTCATCGGTTTTTCTTAGCCGCATACCTCAAAAAGTCGGTGATCCCGGCAAGTTTTTAATCCCATGTGCTATACAAGACATGGAGGAATGCTACTCCTTGGCCGATCTTGGTGCTAGTATTAATTTGATGCCTCTTGAGATTTTTAAATCGCTCAATCTTCCAAATCTCACTCCTTCAAGAATGTCAATCGAAATGGCCGATCATTCTACGATTCTAGCTTGTGGAGTAGCCGAGGACGTCTTCGTGAAAGTTGGAAAGTTCTACTATCCCGTGGACTTTATCGTTGTTGGCATCCCTATCGATCCTAAAGTTCCTCTAATTTTAGGTCGATCATTTTTGGATACCTCGAGAGCACTTATCGATGTGCATGCTAGGAAAATCACTCTTCGTTTCAATGAGGAAGAACTCGTCATTAATGCAACTCAAAACTCCACACTTTCTTATGTGTATTCTATCACGTCTTTGAACAATGTTAGTCCCATCAAAAACATTTGTAAAAATATTTCAAAAAGAGTTTTAGGAGTTGATGATAAAAACGATTTTTCGTCCCCTCCGCCGGTGGAGGTTAAGAGTGTTAAGCCTACAATTCCAATCACGAATGATTCTTCGGATGATGAATATGTTAATCCCGATGGGGGAGTTTTCTTTGTTGACAAACGTTTTGAGAACTTACCACCACCTAAACCAAAACGGTTTTCAAATGTGAGAATTTTTAGTGTGACTAACATTGCTTTAGAAACGCCAAATATTTTTGACATAATTAAGTCGGGTTTTCATAAGGAGAGTTTAAAATATGAAAAAGGGAAAGATTTTAAATTGAATTTAAAAGATTTTTCTACAACTCTAACTACGTCATCACCACGTGTATTGAGTACTACAAGCTCGTCTTCTCCTTTTGACGATGCTTTGTGTGGACTTAGTGTGGGGGAAGCCCCTTATGTTCCCTTCCCTTTTTCCACCGAGGACGAGATATTTGATCCCGGAATTGCTTATAAAGGTAAATCTCGGTCTTCCACCGATGCAATAAATGGAAAATCTTTCTATTTGATTGGTGCGAGTCTACCTCGAGTATCTCATAGTTTTTATGACTTACCCATTGTCCCACCCTTCTATTTCTTCTCATCTATTTTCTTGAAACCCTTTGGGTTTGTGTTAACACATGATGAAGTGGCGTTGATTTGTTTTTCCAATGAAAACGAGAACGCCATCTTCGATCCCGGTATAAAGGCTTTGCCTTTATTCACGGTTGCTTTTGGGCCTTGATTACATGTAAGTCCCACCAAAAATGACCGAACCATGATTATCCCTAAATGATCACATTTATGGGGATTCGAGTCGAGCTTTTGACTCGGTTATCAAAAACAAGGTGCCTCGTGGGGGAAACCCATGCTTATCCATGTACATATTATTGCTTTCTAATTAGTTTAATGTGAGGGGATTTGTGCCCTTCCAACCTTTGTTCCGTGGTTGTTTGTGAATTGTCGCTTTTAGATCATGATCTTCACGATTGGAGCCTCTCGTGTTCATTTATAGGAGCACTCGATCGTTTACTTTGAAGACTTTCTCAATATCCAAATGATATATCCTTTGATGTTCTAACCTTAGGTTTTTAGCACACTTCATAAACGGCTATTAATTTATTGGTTACACCCTTTCCATGCTAGATTAGGCATTCGACTACGTCTCTAGTATGGGGGTGTTTGCACCCCTAGACTCGAAACATTGAGGACAATGTTTAACTTTAGTATGGGGGGTGAATAGATACTTGCCTTGCCAAACCTTCACGCTTTCCAAAGTTTATCTTTTTGTTTATCGTTTTTGTTGCAAAATAAGGCTAAAAATGGCCAAATTTTAAAAATTTTCTCATGTTTTATAAGTGTTTGAAGACACGAATGTAGATTTTCCGATGGTGAGAATAAGAGTAATTTTTGACTCGACCGTGCGTGTTGAGCACTTAGCTTTGATTCCTTAACTACACATTAGGCTAAGTCTCTTAAATGAGGACGAGAAATGATAGGGTTAATTATAAGTTACTATGCTAAACGTAGAGTACTCGTATTCTTTCAAAAACTCATGTGTTCTCGTTGTTTGCTTATTCTCCCTTCGCATGTAAATATTTTTTGCTTAATAAATATTGACTTAGCGGTTTAGTTAGGATTGTTGGGTTTCTAGTCTTTTCTAGTAGCTTCCGTGTAATTAAATTGGGAAGACATTAAGGTATCGCCAGCGTCACGGTTTTGAAGTATTGGCACCCGAATAATCAAAAGCTTCACCCAATAATAAGATTTCAAGTGCTCACCTAAATCTAGCAAACAATTTGAAGCCCCACAAGGCCGAAAAATCTATGCAAAATTGAAAGTGAATCAAGCCTTAATCTTCGAAGCTTTAAAGATCCAAAATTCGCTTTAGCGTGAGGATATACGTCTTTGGCTAATAAAAACACCGATGAGGCGGATAATAAAAGGCAAGGCAAGACCGAAGTCATAATAAAAGCTTCATGGCGAAGTTGAATAAAAGATGGAGGTAAACCAAAGATAATAAGGCCCTTCCGTTAGGGGGCGTATAAAAGTCTTGGTAATAAGTCTCATGTTCAAAACCGTTATAAAACCGTGTTTATCGATCCTTCTTGTTGACTTAATTTTTTGACATCGTTGTCTATTAGGAGGGGTTATTGATTTGATGGTCTTAGTTACACCGTTAGAACTCTATTTTTAGACCTAAATCTCTATTATCGCATAAGTCAAACAATGTATCCTCGTGAGACATTCAAGACATAATAAAATATAAGAGATACAACCTAGGAATAATGGGAGGATAAGTACGTGATTAGGGCATATGAGTAGTGTTAGAATTACTAACTTATAATGAAAATGATCTCGTTGCACGCTTGGCATGGAATTGGGGTGAAAATCGAGGACGATGAAATTATTTCTAACGAAGCATTTGCGTGTTCCTATTCTATGAACCTAAACGTCCCATTTTGCGATGAAAATCATACATTATGTCTAAAACGCAAGTAGTAGTAATAGTAGTAGTGTAGCTAGTTATTCGTTCAATAAAGTGAATAAAAATGAATTTTGGAGGTGCTACGATACTTTATTCTAGCATTGTGTGAGGGCACGGCAATGGTTTAGTATAGGGGAGTGATGAGACTGCTTTTATCCATAGTCTCGTCGTCCAAAATGGGCTTAAAATGCATTAAATATCATTAAAAATGCCAAATATATGCTCGTGTTTGTTGCTTGTGTATTTTATGTACGGATATTGAAGAAAAGACAAAAAGATCACAAGAATCAATCAAAAACAAACACGGGAAACGAAGCCACACAATGAACCGGTCCCGATTCATGAATTTCCAAAATGGTCCTTGAAGAATTGAAGATTGGCAACATTGGTCCCTCATTTTTGAAGATTTGGAAAGAAAGGCCCTTGAAGAATTCATTTATGCAAGTTTAATCCTTAAAGATTGAAGACATGTCATAAGTACCCCTTGAAGATTGCTAAAAGTGCATGAATAGTCCTTATTCATGGCTTGAAAAGTTATTGTGCCCATTTTGACAACCTGCCCAAACTTATAACAAAGGGGAAAACGTTTTTGGCTATTTATTGCAAAATGAACAAGAAATGGAAGACAAAGGACTGTTTTTGCCCAGACACACAAACACACCACCACCAATCACTTTGCCATGTCACCTCCACCAACCAATCACATCACACCACCTCACATCCCCCATCCTAGTCACCCTCCACTACCCGTTTTTAAATAAATAAGATTTGAAAAATCTTATTTAATTACTTTCCCACTAAACACATCATTTAAATTAATCTTTCCCCAATTCAGATCAAACCACCCCCTTAATCCCATATAAACCCTAAAAATCCCCAGCATCAATCCACCTTAATTCAAAGGGGTTTTGCCCCTATTTGTGCAGAATGCTAATTTATCTTGTTGTCACCAAAACCCAACTCACCAAACATGTCCATGTGAACCCATGGACCCCACATGTCCTTCCCCTGCTCATGGTTTGTTCAAGAATAGCAAAAAACGAATCCTCCAGTCATCCTACGACTCTCATTGCACTCCTTGGTCCCAAAGGGACGTATAAACAGCCAAGAAATCAACTTCATACAGCTGTGCATCACATGCCTCAACTTTTGACCAAGATTCAAAGGGCAATTTCGGATTTTCAGCAATTAGGGTTTTAGTTTATTAATTTTTTATTCAGTAGCCTAGAATGTTCTCTTGTAGCTTATAAAAGGAGCATATGGTTTGTATATGCCCTCTTGTTCCAGATTTTCTAAAATTTAATTGTAATTCCTTTTCAAGATAAATGAAAGTTGGTGTTTTGAGTCTAATGTAATTCCTTTTCTTTGATTAAAAGTTGGTATTTTGAGTCTAGAAAATCTGAGTTCCATAATTTTAACATAAGTTCAAGAATCTTTAAAAATAATTCCTTTTTAAAGTTTCTGAAAAAGGTGTTGATTTGGTAAAATCTTGTTCCAAATATTGGTTTTCCAAGTTGTAAGTTGGTTTGTTTAAATGCTTTGAAAGAAAAGTATTTGAGAGAATTATCTGAAAAGATTGTGAAAAAGTTTTAAAATCAGAAATTTTGATATTGTGTTCTATTGTTCTTAGCAGGAAACCCTTTGAGCTTTTGACTAAAGGTTCTGAACAAGCCCGGGCTTGTTTGGAGGTGGCTTTTCAGCCATTGTGGAACCTGGATGTGGGTCCCACAAGGTAACTATCTTGTACCTTGTTTTCAGTTTTCAAATTTGTGATTTTGGTGAAACTGTATGAAATGTGTCTTTGTGTTAGATTAACTGCTTGTTCATGTTTGATTTGATGTTATATGCATGAGTAGATTGTTTAAAATCAGTTTTGATAAGATTCATATAGATTAGGTGTGCTAATTTTGAGTTTTGAAATTTTAGGGAGTGTTTGGATTTGAGTCTTAGCTGGGAATTATTGATAGCTTTTGGTTTAAAAATTATCTAGACAAACTTAGGGTGTATGAGTCACATGTTATCAGTAATGGGTTCTTAGTTTGGGTAGTGTTTAAGTGAAATTGCATGATAAAAATTGGTAGTATAGCATAAAAACAGTCAATCCATTTTCCTGTGTGATTTGGGTGTCATTTTGACCATCATTGTTGCAAGTTTGTTAGGAGATAGGTCCAAGCAGGGTTTGTAATTGGTTGTATGTCATTTGCTTAGCTTGTATGCAAGTTCTTAGGCTTTAAAATCCAGATTTGTGCCAATTGCACCAGCATACTGTTCATCAGTAACATATAGCTTCATCAGTAACTGTTTTTGACCATTTTGTGCTTGATTTTGCTTGCAACTTGTGTGTTTTTGTGATTTAACAAACTCCCTACACTCCACTGAGTGTAGGGGTGCCCCATTGTCCAAAGAAAACCAAGCCAACATGCTTTCCTAAGCTCAAAGGTCAACTGACCAAAAAATTGCACTAGTAGTGGGAACTCATTTACCCCTGCTAGTGTTTTGGTTTCCACTGCTCAGCATAAGGACAAAAGTCCTGCACATGTCACTTTCAGAATTGCAATTTTTTTGTCTTTAGTGCCTTTAATTAGGATTTAGACACTGAAATTAGTTTTATTATTTTTCTTATTTTAATGGTGATTTTTCAGTTTAATTAATTTTTAATTTACTGTTCATTTAATATTTTTAGATTAAATAGCTATTTTTAATTAACTTTTTAATTTCTGTTTTTGTCTTTTAGTGACAAAAATTATTATTTTTCAGTTTCAAAAATTTTCATAGACTTAGAAAAATGTTTTAAGATTTTTAGTTTAAAAAGTTTTTATTGTTCACCTTTTATTTATTTTTTAGAATTAATTTAGTTTAATTAGGGTTTTTATTATAACTATTTTTGTCTTTTAGTGAAAAATTTTATATTTTTCAAACTTTTTCATTTTTCTGTTGTTCCTTAGTATAAATTAGGATTTTTAAAATTGTCAAATTTTTTTAGCATTATTTTATTATTTTTTATGATTATTTTAGTTTAAAAATAGTTTTTATTGATTTAAAAATAGAAAAATAGTTTTTAAAAATTAGGAAAAATACTTTTTAGTCTTTAAATAATATAAGTAACTTATTAGTTCAATAAAATAATATTTTGGACATTTTATTAACTATATTTAATTTTAGGGCTTTAATTAGCATTTAAAATTGAATATTTAATTAATAAAAGGTTTTAAAATATTTTTGTTGAATTTTTATTCTTATTTATATTATTTTAGACTTATTTTTAACTTTTAATTAATATTTAGGTTTAAAATTTTTTAATTTGTAGCTTTTTACGGTTTTACGTGAACGACCTTTTCGTCTTAGCTTAATCCGTCTTCGTAACCGTCATTCTCTTCTCACCCCATTTCTATTTTCTTTTCCTTCTTCTCAATATAATCACAAAGATAATCAATTCATTACGCAACGCACTATCCTCCTCGAGAACGAACTTGAACTTATTTGGTCATTAGTGCTTGGTTTTCCTAAACCGACACTTAACGCTTACCACTATTTTGCTTTCCTTTTCCTAAAGGGGTAAAAACTTTACATCAAATCTCTTAAATCTAATCAAAGACCCATCTTAGTTTCATCAATCTCTACACATTGGTATGAAATTTGGTCACATGCAAGAACATTTTTATAAAACCCATTTTTGATGAAAATCTTGTGTTTTGATCTTAAATAATGGTTGTATGTAGGTGTTTATCTTGTTATATATTATTTTTGATGATTGCATGTTAAAAATTTTAGTTGGGTTTTATTTGATTTTATCATCTAGGATGATTTAGTGTGTTAGGATTGAAAGTAGTAGTATTGGGATGATTATAGTGGTAAAAATGATGTTAAAATATGGTGAAAATTGATTTTGAATGATTTTTAAAGAGGTATTTTTTAACAGATTATTAAAGTTAATTTTCAGAAAATATGAGTTTTAGTTTGGTATGAACTAACTAGATATTGTGGTAGAGGACGTCTTAAGCTTCGATTTGGTATAAGGTAGAGCTTCTAGGTCCAAGCGAGCAAAAAGTTACGTTAGTTTGATTATTCGTGTACCGGGAGACGAGTATCGACACAATATATAATTGTTGTCGATATTTGGATCGAATCTCGGAGACTAAAAAAAGGATTTGGAAATGAGTCATGTACTGATGTTAAGTGATAAACATGAGGATGTTGAGTTTATTTTCAAAGTTGAATGTCGGTTTTGTAAACGGAGTTAAATAAATAAGTTAAAAAGATTATGAATTATTGACCTAAAACTGTCCGGTTTTGTAGTTTAAAGATGAGTCGGGCAGGGAACTTTAAAAGTAAAATCTTTTAACCAACTTTTGGGAGGTCTTTCTATATAGTAAGTGAAGTTTCTGATTAATATCGTAAGCTATTGACGTGTTTAAGTAAGGAAAATAGTTTGGACGATTAACATATATATATCGACAGTTTTTGAAAGAATAAAAGTGTAAAAGTGTACGTAAGAAGGATTTACTAAATTGAGTATGGTGTGAATTTGATTTTGACTTTGAGATGTTTATTTCATTTTATTAAGTATGAAATATAATTTGGATGTATTATTAAAGGCACACGTTTTGTTTTGATAGATTATGAATTTCGTGTTCGCCGGGCATCATTGATCGTTGAAAGTCGTCATACTACTGTTAATACTTAATGTGAGTCTATAGCCTCACTTTCTACTTGTTTTAATGATTTTAAAACCCGCGAGGGGGATACATGCTATTTGAAGTAAAATGAACACATGTCATGAGTAATTGTTGGACCCGAATGTTGCCTTTGTTGCCTTTGATGATTTGAATTGTATAAGTACCTAAATTGAAAAAGTCCCTAAATTCATGAGCCGTTAACTATCTTCTGAGTTGATGTTGTGAGTTAGGAATAGCCGCTTATTCTAATAATAGTACTATTGGGCTGACGACCCTATCTGAGACCAGGACATTACGTTGAGTAACCTCTAGGAAGGATAATTTTACGAGAATGAGAAATGGTATTCTTGCAATTGATACCCTAGTAGGGGCATTGGAATTCTTATAGTCATGCTGGCATTTGGCGTGGGTGACTAAGTTAAGGGGTCGGTGTCATGAGCTTAATACAATTCATTAGCTACTGCTATAAGATGAAATGCCTGATTAATAGATTGTATGGCCACACTGCTAATAAACAATTGTGAATGATTTTTACGATGTGTTCAACTATGTTTTGTTAAACCAATAGACTTGCTTAACCTTTTTGTTGATGATTTTAAGCATGTATTTCAGGTATTAAAGTTGTTGGATTGCGGAGCTTGCTGGAGAAGGATTACAGGATTGCTTTTGTAGTAATTTGGTCTAAAACAGATTTCTTTCCCGTTTGTCATAAATTTATAGTATACGGTCAAGTATTTTGGTAAAAGGTTTGTCGTTTTGTTAAGATCCTAGGGGAACCTGTACGCTACTCTGATATATTTTTAAACTGATTTTACTTTGGATTGATGGTTTTAGACATTGATTTAAATTATTTCCTTATTATATTCCTAAATATACTGTTTTAAGGTCGTATAAAGAGTTTGTGAAATGAAGTTTGTGAGTAACACCCAATTGTGTATTTCCGATGCGCAATGTAAACTGAGGGTGTTATATAATTATTGTGTTATTTCATAAGTCTAATGACATTGGACGTTAACATATTATATTTCATCCCACAACACACCTATCCAAGTGTGTATATTTATCTTATACAATGCATCTGGTGTGCTCCAATACACTAGTGTTTCACTGCGCCTTGCGATAGCTAATTGCATCGGACAGAGCGTCACCCCGATAGATCTATCCATAACATTATCATTCACTCAAACCGAGTAATTAACAATACATGATAAGTGGGTCCTTGAGGCTATAAGCAAACTTATGTAAATAACTTTCACCTAATCCGTTGTGTTTCATTTTAAAATAAATAGGGTTTACCACAAATTCTGGTTGCACCCATTCATGGGTTTACATCAACTTCTTGTTGTACCCTTCATATTCAATAAATACTATTCAAGTAAATAGAGCTTCCACAACTTCTAGTTGCACCCATTAATAGGTTTACCGCAACTTATAGTTGTACTCTTTTATTTAAATAAATAAGCATGTTATCCCCCTCACAAGTTTCTAAAACAAATAAAAAATTTAAAAGCGAGGCTATAGACTCACCTTAGTATGAAAGTAGTAGTACAACGATCGCTGACGATTGAGATGTCCCGATAAATACGAAAGCCGCAACCTACCAAATAAGGCGCGCACTAAATTAATATATTCAAGTATAGACTTATACTTAAATAAACCAAAATCAATGAATCAAAACTATAATAAACTCACGAGAAAAATCCACGCAAGTGATACTATTAAACACTTCTACAAGTTTACTTTACTAGTTGACACTCCCAAAATAATTATGTCGGTACATACCAAATACAAGCTTATTTCTCTTACTTAAACAACTCCGTTTTCGACGAAACTTGGTGACAAACTCACAGATAACCTGAATAAGACTCAGTTTAAATTTAATTCAAAAATATTACCCCTAAGACCTTCTGCTCAAAGCATCTTTAGACTTCAAAAACCGGACTGTTTTGCACACTTAACTCGTAAAATCAATTTGACCTTTCTAACCAATTCCGTTTGCAAAACCGATACTTGACTTTGAAAATAGACTCACAGCCCTAGGTTTAGAGCCTGCGAACAGCCCATGATCAATTGTAAAACTCATGTTATAGTCCCCGAGATTCAAACCAGATATCAACAACAATTTTTGGATTGTGTTGACACTCGTCTCCAGGTACACGAATAATCAAACTAACGTAACTTCCTCATCGTTTTGAGTTAGAAGCTCTAATCGGTACCAAATCGAATCTTAAGAAAAGATCTACAACAATATCAAATCATCTCATTCATATCTCAAATCTAAGACCACTAAAAATAGCCTTAAAGTTACTGATCTAAAATTATCATTTAAAAATCATACTTAATCAACATTTTTATTCATTTTAATAATTCTCATACTCCTAGTTACAACTAACAACCATCACAAACAACGTTTCTTAATCCTAAATCACTTGCATGTTGATTTCTTCGAAACCCCAAATAAAAATCAATACATGCATTCATTTAAAACAAGTATAAACATGATAAACATGATAAACATGATAAACATGATAAACAACACATTCATACTATTAAAATAGATCAAACACTACAAATCTTTACGAAAAATTGAAAGTTCATGCATGTATGAAAAATTTATATCAAAAGAATCACCTTTTGATTTCTAAGATGGGTCTTGAATTAGATTATCAAAAATCAAGTTGGATCAAAGTTTATGGAGGTGTTTTTGGTTTGAGTTTGGACGACAAAAGAGAGGAGCAAAGAGTGTGTGTGTGTGTGTGTTTATTTTTTATAAAAATGTAGTTAGTGGAATTCTTATGTGAAAAATTTAGTTTACATAGTAGTAATAGTTGAGGGTAGTTTTTGTCATTCTTGCAATCTTTTGGACCAGTATGCAATAAGTAGTTTAAAGGGTAGAAAATGACTATTAGTAAATTTTGAAAATATTCATGGGTCTCATGTTTCATAAAAATACTTTTCAAAATTTAAAACGCATCATTAATATAATAATATAGTTTCGACACAACTTAAAACGTAATTAAACGAAAACATTGAAAATATAAAATATCGAAACAATCGATAATGAAACGTAAATTTTTGGGCATCCGTCGGTATCGCGATCACTAGTGGTTCTCGTCATTCGTCAAAACGTAAAACAAGAGAAACAAAAATAAATAAAAATGAAATCATTCTTATGATAAATTGTGAATATAATATCGATACCTAACGTATTTTTTTGCCGGTTTTCATCTAAACGACATTCTTACGTTAAGTTTCAAGCCATAACCTTCCCGGTTAGCCGATAATTAATAATTCTCATTAAAGTAATACATAATACGTAATTGTCGTGATTAGAATAACGACCTAAAATTGACGGATTGTCACATTCTCTCCACCTAATTGAGATCTTTGTCCCGAAGATCAACTTGCGTTCTTCCTCGATCGCTCGTTGAAATAAAAAAGATAAATATATTTTGGTCCTTGTCTTGAGTTCCATCAGACTTGACAATAGGAATTCGAATTTGCTTCAGTTGCTTAACTTCCTTATTGATAATATCCACAAGTTCTTTAATGAAATGTAACTTACCATCGATTCTTACTTCATCAAAAGGGAATTGGGATCTTCGTCCCGAAGATCAACTTGTGTTCTTCCTCGATCGCTCGTTGAAATCAAAAAGATAAATGTATTTTGGTCCTTGTCTTGAGTTCCATCTGTAGAAAAGCTAAATAAAGATCCGGTGGTCTAATGTGGTGGTAAATGGTGGTGGAAGCCATTGATGGCTTAGAGAGAGAGAAAGAGAGGTTGAGAGTAAAAATGTGTGTGTTCCCAAATGAACAAAAATACAATCAACACCCCTCCTTGGAAGCTAAGGAGGGGTATATATAGTCACGCACACAACCTAAACTATACAAAGAGCCTAGTCTAGTCTAAATGTGCGTGACTATGATAACTAACGGGAATTCTTAAATGTCGTCACATAAAGTGAGTTTCCAACAATCTTCCCCCATGGGACGACGTGTAGAATTCCTTACAATATTCTTCCTAACAAGTACAAAATAATTAAGAATAAGAGCTTTCTTGAAGCATCCAATGCTGATGAAGTCTTTTGAGGCCTTCGTCTTCAAAACGACTCATCTTTAAAGTAACTTGTAGAAGAAATACTGTAACGGCACGAGCTAAGTAACCCATACACTTCTGGTTAAGGAGAAGCTTCTGAATTAGCTTCCCCCTAATTCATGCCACGTAAACTTGATGTAGAAGCATTTTAAATAGCTTCCCCCAAGTAGATCAACAACTTTTCATCTCACGCTTGAATAATTCTTCTGAATTTTTCTTCCCCCTGAGAATTCAAGTTATGCATACCAGAAAGAATCAAGACACTTCTTCCCCCACATAGTTGAAGAAGGTAAATCAATCCCAATTATGAAGCTCAAATACTGAAGTGGACACTTTATCCCATTCATGAAGTTGACATCGTAACACCAGAGTCAATTAAGTCCCGGAAATGCACATATCTTCTTCCGGAGATGCACCAGAGTCAATTAAGTCCCGGGAATGCATATAGGATAATGATGATGTTTAATTGCAACAATCAAACAATTAAACCTCGAATCAGTAGTGTACCGTTTGGAGATTGATAACGACACGAGTTAAAACACTGATTTTCTCTGCGGCTATGACAAATGTCATCCCGGAATATCTTCAAATCAAAAGAAGGTATGAAGTTCATCACGTGTACTCGTTGTGCGTTCAATGTGTCTTCTTCTTCCCCCTTGATGGTTTCGAAACTCGGAACCATCAATAAATTGTACGCACATGAACCTGAAATCTCGTGAGAATAATAAATAAGCTGAATTATATATTTTGTGAGAATCAGCTGTTGATCGAAAATCTCTTCTCATAAACTCTCCATGGCCACCTTTACCATTCCACGTGAAAGCAATTTGAAGTGACCACTGAAAGAATGAACCGGATACATCAAACGTGAAGCTGAATAAAAATCCTTCGATCTTGTGACTTAAGCTTGCACTATTGTTGAATGAAGAACGGTGGAGAAATCTCTAAGTACTCAATGCATCACTAAAGAAGTCTATAAGCACAACACCTCTTGAAATTATCCACGTCGACTAAGCGCGTGACACTGAGTACAACAATGTAACCCCTTTAAGTGATAGTTATCCGAGTCATCAACCATCCACCCCGAACCCGGAAACCAGATAACCAAGTCTTCATTCTAGGATTAAGCACGAGCAAGTTATCTACTAAAAGATAAAATAAATACACGCCTTCGAAAAATCCGTCTTCAACGTCACGTAATTAATACCCGATCAAACAAAATCTGAAGCCACTAAAAAATCGCCCATTCTTTCTTGGTCTCGTCAAAATAAATTCTTGTCACATTTGTCACTTCATTTTGTCGCGTCACATTTCTCGTCACTTTTTGTCTCGACCCGATAAAGACCAAAGTAAAACTTAATACACACAATTTATACAAAAAATACAAATTTGTTTGTAAGTTTTACCAAAATACACTAACACACGGCTCAATCATGTGAGTCCATCACATATTTTCAGCCCGTGAGAGTACATGGCCCAAAAACATTTAGCCTGGCCCAACTCCAATGTAACCATAGCCAATGTTTATCAGAATGCGAGTGTCCATTAATAGAAGCCCAGTCACAAAGTGAAACCCGGTCCAATCACATCATAACTTAGTTATAACTTAGTTAAATGGGGCAAACCCTAAAATCACTCACACAACTTCATCTCACCTAACACTCACCGTCCCCCAAACTCTCTCACCTATCTTCACCTAGTAAATAACGCCTCACCAAACTCCATCTTCATCTCTCCCAACACACCTCGAATCCTCCGTCCCTTCCAATCCTTCTGTCACACAAACCAAACAAAAATCATCTCCAAATCTCTTCCTTTTCTTCAAACCGGTTAGATCATCCAAACTTCTATAAACTACATACAAATCATCACGCCTCAATTATCCACGATTAATACACCTCTGACCCACGAAGACCATTTATTCTTACTATTCATCTACTAAGCACGAATGATTACTGGTCTTCAAGATCTTGTAAAGGGATCTCAAGTAGGTGTTTATGTTTAATTCGATTGTGTTTTTAAAACGAAATATTGAGTTGATTGAAACAAACTTGTTATCAATATTTCATTAATTTCGAATATTAAATGATGTCCGAATATAAACTGAGATATGTGATGATGAGCTCGTGTTAGATCTAAAAAGATCATGACATGCATGTTGTTATTTTAGTTTGTGTGTATCGAGTCTATTCTCGAATCGAGAGAAACAAGAACTAAACTTTCTAGTTTGAGTTCTTTTCATTCTGATTCGTATAGAAACACAGATCGATGCAGATATATTTCGAACTTACAAGATCTTTAAAAAGATCTTTCAAAGTGTTACGAATATGAGATTGGTTATATATGTTGTGAGTCGAGTCTAGAATTGATGGGATTAGGAGACGAATGGCTTAGTTAGATTTGGTGTTGAGGAGATAAAAGGTTGGAATGATTTGGTCGACTCAGTGAGTGATCTGAGTCAACTCGGTAATTACCGAGTTGACTCGGTTGGGTTGATTTTGGTTTTAAGTCACATTTTTGTTCACAAGTCTTTAACAAAAACAGTCCAATCGGAATGACATAAAGAAAGTCCAATCGGAATGTTTGTTTTATGAGTCACATCGGAATGTTTAAATTTGTGAGTGTCATCGGAATCAAACAATCTCCCCAATCGGAATAACCAATCCGAAAGTTCAATCGGAAAGATAATCTGAAACCCAATCTGAATATCCAATCTGAAAGTGCAATCGGAAACCCAATCTGAAAGTCAATCTGAATCCCAATCTGAATATCCAATCTGAAAACCCAATCTGAAAAGGGTTTTGAAGGACCCTAAAATAGTGGATCTGCAAACTTGTCCTTTTCTAACTGCATAAACCCAGAAAGATGAACCCAGAAAGATGTGACCATATGTGATAAGACTTTTGACCATGAAGATTATGATGTAACCGTGACACAAAAATATGATAAGACCCCAAAGACCTGCTACTGTTTGGACAAATGGACAGAATAATATGACGTGACCCAAAAAAAAAAAAAATTTGTGACAATGGACAGAACTATTATAAACGAGACACAAGAAATAATATAGACCACCAAAATCGCATAAATAAACACGATCCAAGGATAGAACCGAGGCTCTGATGCCAAATGTAGAAAAGCTAAATAAAGATTCGGTGGTCTAATGTGGTGGTAAATGGTGGTGGAAGCCATTGATGGCTTAGAGAGAGAGAAAGAGAGGTTGAGAGTAAAAATGTGTGTGTTCCCAAATGAACAAAAATACAATCAACACCCCTCCTTGGAAGCTAAGGAGGGGTATATATAGTCACACACACAACCTAAACTATACAAAGAGCCTAGTCTAGTCTAAATGTGCGTGACTATGATAACTAACGGGAATTCTTAAATGTCGTCACATAAAGTGAGTTTCCAACACCATCAGACTTGACAATAGGAATTCGACTTTACTTCATCAAAAGGGATAATAGGGTCTTCGTCGGAAAGAAATTTCTTTACGTTCGACTCATGAAAAAGTATTGTGAATTCCTTGTAGTTGTCGAGGTAATTTAAGTTTTCATGCCACCGGACTCAATTTCGATATCATCTCGAATGGTCCCACCTAACGGGGACTTAACTTCCCACGTTTTCCAAATTATATAACACGTTTTCCATGGTGACAGCTTTGGCATAACTTTTCCACCTACCTCGGATTTCCAAGAATTTATGCTTCACATCATTGTAACTTTTATGTCTACTACGAGCGGTTAACAAACGATTCTTAGTTCACGCGATCATTTTATTTATCGGAATAAAATGAGCAGAGTCAATCAGTCAACATTGACACAAATTGAATAAAATCCAGACTGAGTTTTCGAGAACTTAACAATGAATCCATTGTAATTTGCTCGTACCTCCCAAATGATAACGAATAACACAATCGTAATCACTTAAAGGCTTATTTATCTCTTTTTAATCCATAATACATTGTAGTCTCTTACTATCGGCGTATACCGTACATTTAGTGCCATACAATTAATGTCTCCATAGACGATGAGTAAAAATCACCGCACGCAGTTACAGTCATGGGTTGTGCAGTTTCCTCATTCTTTCTAGGTTTCCTACAAGCATACACAAATCAAACAGCTCTAAATCCTTTAAGAGATGCATCACAATAAACAACGAAATCTTGAATCCCATTGGGTAACGTAAGATCGACGTACAGTA
Source organism: Glebionis coronaria (assembly GCA_025667525.1). Lineage (NCBI taxonomy): Eukaryota > Viridiplantae > Streptophyta > Magnoliopsida > Asterales > Asteraceae > Glebionis > Glebionis coronaria. Next base: position 64,140 of record JANFOE010000532.1, read on the forward strand.
GAGTTTCCTTTTCAGGTTTGAAAAGCTTCCTCTTCGTCATCGCCCCACATATACGGTTAATTCTCTTAGTTAGCTTAGTTAATGGTTTTGATATCAAATAGTATCCTTCAATTAACGTGCGGTAGTAACCAGCCAAACCTAGAAATTGTCGTACTTCAGTTGGAGTAGTTGGAGCACTCCAATTTTTGATGGTCTCGAACTTCGCAAGATCAACAGGTACCCCACTTTGATCAATCACATGTTTGAGAAATTGTACTGAACTAAGCCAAAACTCACACTTTGAGAAGTTCGCGTACAACTTTTCGTTCTTTAACAAGTTCAAGATAGTCTTTAAGTGTTCGGAATGTTCTTCCTCGCTCTTAGAGCAGATTAGAATATCATCAATGAAAACGATCATTAATTTATCAAGACGATCCCGAAACTCATTATGACTATAACGAGTCTAAGCGTCATAATAGGAATATCTTCCTCGCGTATGTGAAGTTGATAGTAAACAGAACGAAGATTAATCTTGGAGAAAACACGAAAATCTTGAAGTTGATCAAATAGATCATCAATTCTTAGAAGTGAGTAACGATTCTCAGTCGTTAGCTTATTCAACTCTCGGTAATCGATGCACATACGGAACGAATCATCTTTCTTCTTAACGAATAGAAAAGGAGCTCCCCAAAGTGACGAGCTCGGTCGATTAAAACATTTATCAGATAGTTCTTGCAATTGCATAAATAATTACTTCAGCTCAGATGGTGCTAATCGATATGGCGCACGTGCCACGGGTGCAGCACCAGGAATTAGATCGATTTGGAATTATATTTGCCTTGGAGGCGGAGGCCCTGACAAATATTCCAGGAACACTTCAATATAGTCATGAAGGACTAGAGCATTTCTACTCCTCCTCTTACGATTTCTTCTCCGATACATGAGCTAGGAATAACTCACACCCTTTTTGATATACTTACGAGCTCTAACGCACGAAACAATTTTCAGTTTAGAATTATTTTTCCCTGTCAGTAACCTCATCAGCCTTGTCTTGAATTATGTGTCCCATGAGCTAATAAGCCATGCAGACAGCTTCACAAATAGTAAATGGCTTAGAAGAAGTCACATTACCACGTATGTTCTTGGTCAGTCCGTGAATATACTGCTTGACTTTGACAGTTCGGGTTCTACCATTCTTTGACATAAAGGAGTAAATTTGTGGGAAATGCTTGGTATATTCATCCAGGTTAGTTCCCTTCAGTTTCAGATTGTACAGCACTTGCTCCATACTTTGGAAACACTCCGAGGACAAAACTCCTCAGTCAACCGCTTCCTTACCTTAGCCCATGGTGTCCCATAAGCATATCGATACTTATGGAAGCAAGTCTGCCATTCCACCAAGTTAATGCAAGACTTTGGAGAGTAGCGATTTTCGACTGCACCTTATCCTCCTGATTATTGTCACTGATTGGAAAGACTAACGCCAGCTTTTCAACAACTAATACAATCCTCCATCATTAGTCCCCTTAAGAGTCTATTGTCTGCACTTTATGAATGAAGGGTAGTTATAGCCTCTAATTTCAAGCACATTTGTTCCATTAGCACCACCAACATTATTGGGTCCAGCTTCAGCTCTACCAGTTCTAATTCCACCAGTTTTAGCTTCAGCTCCAGCTCTGTCATTCATGTTGGTTATGAACTTAGTTAAAGATACAGCAACTCGTTCACTAATAACTTGACGCATTTATACGTTAGTCATATTCTTTTGACTGCATGATTAGTGTGCAACACAAAACAAATCATAATAAGTATTCATTCAGTCGTTACGTTATACCACAGGGATTCTTAAAAGAGAAAAGCAAGTAAAGATAAAATGATGTCTAACTAGGAATCATAAGATAGTCATTTCATTGATATATATATATATATATATATATATATATATATATATATATATATATATATATATATATATATATATATATATATATATATATATATCTATATATATATATATATATATATATATATATATATATATATATATATATATATATATATATATATATATATATATATATATATATATATATATATATATAATATATATATATATATATATATATATATATATATATATATATATATATATATATATATATATATATATATATATATATATATATATATATATATATATATATATATATATATATATATATGTATATATATATGTCTACATATATATATATGTATATATACATATATAGATTTGCGTTCTTATAAGAACCGGTGATAAAATAAAAACAATAAGAACCACTAGTTGCATGACATGTGGAAAAAGGCAATTAATTACATTAAAATATACTCATTTAACTAATAAGGGTATCAACGACATTTATATCATTCTCATTTATCTTTAAACCACTTAACTGTCATTAATTATACATTATACAGTAAGCCAAGAATTTTTTTAGCTCTGATCAAAGAAAAAAAAACCTCCATAGTTCCAAGTGCACTTATACTATTTTATCAATTGACGATGCTCTATCTTTCATTTTTCTCACCCGTCGGCAGTTTATGTTTCGATCTTCGATCCATTGACTTAATGGTGGAACAAATTCATATATTTAGACGTGGATCGCATTTATAATATCTATTGTTAAAATACCATGTCACATGTATTTGCGAGTGAGACACGACAACGACCAATCATGCATTATGTCGACAATGATCTCGTGAACTTATGTATCCATTCACCATGCAAGGTATTATGATGCATTTGTTCAAAAAGTAATACTGTGATTTCAAATGTGTGACTCGACGAGGCTTTAGTGGTTCGTGCGACAAGAGTTTGTTTAGCATCTATTTTTACTTTCTCTATTAAAGTTAGATTTGTTACTTTGTTCCGATAATGTGTTATGTAGCTCATTTTAGTTTATTTGTTTTTAGTTATTACTGTATAACTTTTTGTTGTGTTATTTTTAATCTAAATTTTAAGGGTTGCTTAAAACTTAGTGGCTAATGTATTATTTTTTTGTGTCTTACATGCCAGTTAGCGTTCAATCTTACTTTCTAAGTTGTATATATAAATAATACGGTCAAATATTACAGTGACATGATAAACCATTTAATGAATTTTTGTTGTGTGATTAAATTTTTGTCGTAGCGATGTTTCCGTGAGTATTTTGTCTCATCGATATCAGAAATTAAGAATGTTCTTATAAATGTATCATAAAAGTCATTGTCGTAAACTTAGATCGTCAATTAATTTTGGTTAAAGAATTATTACGTCACTATAAATGTGTTAAAAAAGTAGACGTGTCACTAAAAATGTAAAAAGAATTAATGTGCCACTAAATTTGTATTATAAAACCAAGTG
>JANFOE010000534.1:0-63270 GCA_025667525.1 Glebionis coronaria
ATATATATATATATATATATATATATATATATATATATATATATATATATATATATATATATGTATGTATATATATATATATATATATATATATATATATATATATATATATATATATATATATATATATATATATATATATATATATATATATATATATATATATATATATATATATATATATATATATATATATATATATATATATATATATATATATATATATATATATATATATATATATATATATATATATATATATACATATATATATATATATATATATATATATATATATATATATATATATATATATATATATATATATATATATATATATATATATATATATATATATATATATATATATATATATATATATATATATATATATATATATATATATATATATATATATATATATATATATATATATATATATATATATATATATATATATATATATATATATATATATATATATATATATGTATATATATATATATACATATATATATATATATATATATATACATATATATATATATATATATATATATATATATATATATATATATATATATATATATATATATATATATATATATATATATATATATATATATATATGTATATATATATATATATATATATATATATATATATATATATATATATATACTAGACGAGTACCCGCGCATAGCAGCGAAATTGTCTAACGACATATAATTAATGATATGTGATATTTTGGTAAGTGTCTTGTGTAACGTTCAAAACAGAACGTGAAAAGATCAAATTGTAATTGCAAAGAGTTATAAGATGCGATAATTCAATGCTAGATAAAATATCAAACAAACATATCAAACGGCATATAAAAACTTACAATAAAACAAAAAAAAATTTGTTTCTCGGGTTTTTAGTTTCTACAAAACGTCATTGCAAAATAATAGCTTTTCCACAAATTGTATTCGTAGCGTTATAGAGTCAATTTTGATATTGTTTTTTTATAGCATAGTTACGTACTTGCATTGGATTTCAATAATATCATTATGTGTGTGATTGTTTTTTCCGATAGTATTATTTTAAATTGTACTGATAATAAAATAGACGTCGTAAAAAATCCGAATATCCCGTCTAGCCACATGGTATGTACTTAAAAAAATTTGGTTACGTCATTTTGCTTTCATCAAGTTTTTTTAGCAAGCTACAATAAAAAGATTAATGCACATTTGAAATACTTAGTACAAAATTCTCTTTTTTTTTACCCGAAAAAATAAATAAAAAAATAAGAGAATTTTATTCAAAATTCTCTTATTCAAACTATCACTTTATTAGTTTATATTTCTTTTTAATTTTAAACTCTTTTTAATATATAATTAACTTTTCACCTTATATGTAATATAGATATCCCAAAAATAGTTTTAAATATAAATTATTGTCATGCAAAATATCACATGATTTTGATTTAATTCTGTTACCATGAAATAAACCTGAAGAATGCTTGTCGAATAGAGCACGCTGAGGAAGTCGGGCGGGAGAAAAAAAAGATGGTATATCAATTCGTTCTCTTTCAGTCTTTCCTACGTGTTTATCGGTTCATGTATATTTTCCATCTAACATCATTACAAAATATAACATGAATCAATATTTTAGCGTTAACTATTTTAGTATATCAATTTGGTTTGCATTGTGAACTTTAACAAATGTTCGATTGCCATTTTGGTAAGGATACATCATAACTCCTATTTATATATTTGAAATTGAAATGTGATGCAAGTGAAATCTCATGATGGTTTAATTGATTTAGAAGATGATTTAGTGAATCATATATATAATAATACACACCAAATATAACCCAAAAGTATCACCAAATATCTATCCCATATGTACAACCTATCATATAAAACCGTGAAATTGAAATAAAGTTCCTTACCCAAGTTATTATGTTATCGTAAAATTTCATACATTCAAAGTTTGGGGCCAAAATGCTCTCTTATTTGATCACAATCAATAGTTTTATTATATCTTCATCTTTTTATAAAGTAAAAAAATAAAAAATCCCCCAAAACCAAAAAAGAAATCAACTCAGTCAAAAACTTTATACAAATAATAAAGCATCCCGTGAACGAGCCTCTTAAACTCTTTTGTTTGATTCATTTCTAACAACAAAATCCTTTATGGTAGTTAGGAGTATGACATATACTTAAAAAAACAGACGAATAAATAATGAGCCATACCATGATACTAAATAAAAAGAGAAGGCAAAGACTTTACGTAGAATCCTAGCTAGACGGTTGACCCCCAATCGGGGATTTTTTTCCCTGGTTTATTTGTGACACATACCTTCACAAAAATGATTACAGATCTTTGCAAATAAGTGGCATGTGTCGCCATAGTAGTTATCAGATTGCATCTGAATTAATATTGGAACTAAGTTTTGGTTTAGGTTTGTGGTTCACATTAAAATCAACTCCCCAAACATAGAAAAAGATCATTTGTTAGGCTCCATCAAAGATCATGGTAAAACCATCGTATCTTTGGCATAAAACCATAAACACAATGGAAACCACCGACAACTAAATAAATAATCTTAGATCCAAAAAACCTAAGACCACAAATAACAAACCGATTCAAACACCCTTGAAACCAACGATAGTTACCATGATGTTTGACCAACCATAAAATATACCTTAAGAATCAAATAAAGGATTTAGCATGCTTGCATAATTGACAAAATCTACAACAGTGTCCTCTAATTCTTAGCAATCAAGTGAAAAACGTGTATAACCCAACAAATCGACTGGATCAGAACAAAAGGAAGAAACAAAAAAATCGAAACCAACAGCAAAGCTACCTACTAAAACCACCTAGCTCACAAGAACAAGGAAGAGCGTTTGGGTATAGTGGCGGCAGTTTCAATGGGAACTAAGAAGGGGTTTATCTTTATTTTGTTTGTAAAGAGATAAAGATGGAGAATAGGTGTGATGTCGGTTTGTTTTGAGAGAAAGAAGAATAAGGAGATCAGTAAAGAGCTGTTTATGTTTAGGGTTTATGTTGATTTATATAAAGTTCCTGGTGGTGAAAAAGATCATTACAATATATAAATATAAGTTTCAACTTAATTCTTCAAATTGCCAGCCATAATAATTAGACCTTGAATTTTAATGATAGAACCATTTCCAAAAATATATAGTTCCAATTGTCAACATTTCTAGCGTTTCAAAACAAGTGACAGGCTTTCAATGTGAGTTTTAAACTTTTCAACATTTCTTTAAATAGCATGGTTTTCAACATTTCCTTATTTAGTGGGGTTTTCAACATTCAAGAAATTGGGGAATTCTCTTTATAAGTAGTAGAGATATATATATATATATATATATATATATATATATATATATATATATATATATATATATATATATATATATATATATATATATATATATATATATATATACTAGTTGCTAAGCACGTCCGATGAACAGGCGCTATAATTTTAACGTTAAGAAACTATGTTTTTATTAATAAAAAACAAACAGATTTGTACGTATATTAAATTGAATTTGGATTATAAAATAAATCAATAATAATACCTTAAAAGAAATAAGAAAATGTTAATAACATGATAAGTAACACGATAAAAGGATATACATCGTATGTCAAACTAAATTTAAGTTATTTGTATATATAGTTTAAGATCTAGATAGATGTAAAGATTCTTTGTAAAAAATGTTTGGCGTAAAATGGTTATAATTAATACCATATCACAATATAAAACCTTAAAACTTCGTATTCACCATTGATACATCAACATATACGTACAAATTTGGGTAAATCGTTCTACAAAGTTTTACGTCCTATTACTAAATGGTTTGTATAAACTTAGTTGTATAACATGTTATACTAAAATAAGAATATTTTGAGCGTATGTGTGATTCTATGTGTGATGTAAATCTCAGCTATTATAAACAAACAATTTAAAAAATAAATACATATAAAAAACTTGGTAAAGAAAATATCATACCCTTAAAATAAATGAGTATTAATCCAAAAAAGAGATAACATATAGTATACCAAAGTAGACAAAATTTAAAAGCATAGACAATTATATCGAATTCTATACAAAGCTTCTTTGTAAACAACGTTAGTCGTGGTATTGGAATAATTAGTATCCGTATCACAGAATAAAACCTTCCAACCTTTCTTGCTCTTGACTCTTGAAATAGCAACGTACAGTTGTCCATGAGAGAAAACAAGTTTCGGAAGAAATAAACCAACTTTAGATAACGTTTGACCCTGGCTTTTGTTAATTGTCATTCCAAAACAAATCTTTACAAGAAACTGTTGTCGATTTAGTTTAAATGGAAGCTTTGTGTCAGAGGGACTAATAACCATACGTGGTATTGCACAAATAGTTCCACACTACCACCAGATATTATCTTGGCTTCGATTATATTTATTCCCATCCTTAGTACTTAAAGACTGGTGCCATTACAGAGTCCCAACCTTTGGTCGATGTTTCGCATGCACATGACTGGAGTACCTATCTTTAGTTTTTAAGAATGCTAAGGAAGTCCAGACATGTTGAGGCTGTTAAGGAAGTCTTGTGTGTACATTTCTTCATTAAAGTTTGTGACCATATCAACAAATACCACCGTGTTTGCAGAATTGTACATCTTCTCCTCACCTTCTAACAAAGACAACATTTTGTCATTAAACAAATCAACCAAGTCGTGCGTAGGTTCAAGAATGGCTCAATCTTGAAAATACTATAGATCATATAGGTTACTCAGTAGATGTGGGTAAGTTTCCTCAATAATGGAACCGATATGGTCACCAGAACTAGGAACCAACATATCTTTAGGAAATTCCACGTCTGCCTCTCCATCGTTCTTTCCTCCGATTGTACTGTTACCAATACTTAAAATCCAATTTGCAAATCTTGTATTTCTTTACTTTCAGAAGCATCTGAGCTTGAACCTAACTCAGGTTAACAGTTAACTAAAAGACGGTGCATTCCTTCCAAAAGACTGAATAATTTATTGAAGTGTGTACTACATCTTGTCTGGTACCATTTGGAACAACGGGAAGGATTTGTCTAAAGTCTCCACCGAAAACAACAACTTTTCCACCAAAAAAAATTTCATAAGGTTTCTTTGGATCAGTTCGACAAATATCTTTCATTGTTCAATCAAAAGCCTCATAACAATGTCGATTGACCATGGGTGCCTCATCCCATATTATTAGTTTAGTCATCCTAAGCAACTCAACAAGCTCACTATCTGCTGAAATATGACACATGGAATCTTCATTCACATTAATAGGTATAGCAAACCTAGAATTAGCTGTCCTACCTCCTTCCAATAAAAGTGCCGCAATACCACTTGATGCAACATTCAACACGATTCCACCTTCTGAACGACATGCTGCTGACATAGTTTTATATAGGTAGGTCTTACCTGTTCCGCCATATCCGTACACAAAGAACATCCCACCTTTCTTTTTATCAACAACATCAATTATAGTTCTGTATACACCTTTATGTTCTTCTATCAATGTAACGTACATCCTTTGATGTTGCTCTTTTAATTCTTCTTTGTTTTATGTAAGTTCATCGTGCACCAACCTATTATAGCCATCCATTTGTATTCATCTTGTGGATATGTCATGTTTGTTATATTTTTCAAGCTTTTGTTGTTTCTTAAAAGCATGTGCTCAATATATGTAACACATATATTTTTCTTTGCGTCATCTGAAAGTACCAATTCTGCAATATATATTGGTATTTAATCCGTTGGTAGCAATTTTGAGTATGGAAAAACTAATTATGCAATAATCGGGAAAATTTGTATAAATCGATGTGTAAAATATATGACAGTAAATAACACAAAAACTAAATGTTGATAATACCTGGATCATTTCTTTTAACGCGTTCAATGCTTTCTACATCTGCTGCCAAGACATGCCATGTTTTTTCGTACACAAACTCTGGCCTAGACATACTGTCCGTCATAATAAGCATTACAAAAAAACTTCTCAAATAATTTCCCATTCCCCAATGACTCGCTTCTATAAGTCCATCAACATACTCCTTTTCATCCTCCAAAAGACCTCGTGCATAGCAAGCGTCTTTAAATGTCGGGTAAATAACCTTGTCAAACTCCCTTAATTCCTTGTACTCCCTAGCGCCTGGAACCTTATTAAGCAACACTCGCAAATAAAAAATTTCACCCCAGCAAGGAGGTACGTGATGTATACGACCAACACATTCAACCTTCTACCTACGCTGCCAAATCTTTTCGTCGGCTTTCGAAACATAATGCTTTGGAAAATCTACATAACGAAGTGATCGCGCAAAATCATCTATTTTATTCGTATTCATCCAAGATTGAAACTTTGTTTCGTTTACCGACGCCTTTTCAAGCGTGGAGTCAAGGCTATCGCTTTCTTCAAATACGACAGACTGCTCATTAGGCAAGTGAATGGTAACCTCTCAACAGGTGGAAACCTGTAATGTATGTCAAAACCATAAATGTTTCAAGCTGCTTCGCATGCTGAAAGATACCTACAGTCACAATAATCGGTAATCTCACCAACTTCTTCATTCTCTACAGCAAGAGTAACCCTATCCGGTCCCTTATTTATATACTTGAAAATATATTTGATAGAAGTTATCTGGTTGCACCACTAGACGTTTATATGAGACTGATAACGTCTTAGCAAGCCAGGGTTGTAAGGCACCACATAACGATTATCCAAATAAACCTTGCTTCTTTTAATAGTAAAAGTGTCGTTCCTTCTTCTATAGATTCTGTAACCACTCTCATCAATAAACGTTTTCTCGTTATATTGTTTGGGAAACTTTTTCGTACACCTGTTGTTTATCGTTCAGGGACAACTTGGACGCTCATGACCACATGGACCATGCATCATGCGATCGGTTACTATCTGATACAATTCTGGATCTTCATCCTTATCAGGTATCTCGACCGATATATATTTATCAATCTGCTATGCAGTCTTTAGCCTATCTTCCGGATGTAGAAATAGTAATATATGCGCATGTGGAAATCCTCTTTTTGGAACTCAACCGTGTAAATAGCTGAGAGGTAAATATTACAAAGTTAAATTTTGAATAATAACATAAAAAATGTTTGTTTTGTTGGAATAACTTTCATTAAATCAAAACAAACATGATTAGAAAGTATTTACCTCCTTTTAGTCTACCAAACCAACATTTGTCTTTAAAATCCTTCATAATGGTGTCTAATTTTTGTTTAAACACCCTTGTTATGGCGTCCGGACGATCTTCAGATTTCAATCCCTTTTTAGCAACAAAATGTGAAATCTCAAGACACTTTGGGTTACACGTGAATGTTATGAAAAGGTCTGGGTGTCCAAAGTTTTTTCACAAGGTCATCGCGTCTAGATAGTTTTGCATCATATACCTTGGGCTTCCTGTATATGATCCAGGCAACACTACTTTTTTACCTCTAAAAGTAATCTGGATTTGCCGCCAACTTTTCCAACTTTGAATACGTCTCACTCCTTAAATCTTTCTGCTCCCTACGTATATATGACATCCTTTCAGACTCTATCATTGTGTATCCGTCCAAAAGAAATTGCTGAAATAATATTCGCGAATTAAGTATCATTGAGTAGACATTTGATCTGTCCTGCAAGCGGTACGCAAACCACTCTCTCATAGAAACACGGGTTTTCTTATTTGTTGATGTTAAGTCAGTAATTCCTCTGTGGTATATATTTGTACGATATTCATCTTCAGTGTACGGAAACAACAACGGATACTGGAGTGCCAGATAAGAAGGATGCAACTCACTTATTCTTTTCTTTCCACCACCTTGTCTCTCTAAAATAATATCCCTTTTATGTTCTGTGGAGTCAAAGTCTCCAACAATAAGAGCTGCAACCTCTGATGCAGTCGGCAAATCATACTTTCTTCCATCTCGTTTCCTCGTACCAATAAGTCTTAGCCTAACGCTTGCCTGTTTTTTCCTTGACCTAAAACGATCAATAGCCATACGAAACTTAGCTACCAAAGGGTTAGACGTATCTAGTATGTCATGTATTTCTGATATAAGTTGGTTGTCAACATCATTCCTGGTAGAGGACGTCCATTAGGTTATTTTTTGCCTTTTCCTCATATATGGGTTTTAGAGTCTATCAGATGGATGTGAAAAGTGTCTTTCTCTATGGTACTATTTCAGATTCTTCGTTCCTATTTGACATTACTTTATGTATCAGTAACATGAAGGACTTAACATTTATACTAAATAACATTAAAAATTATAATTAAATGTAAAGCTATATCATATAAATATATATTTCACAAACCTTGCAAATTTCATCTTGTTTTCAATCTCGTGGGTAGTATCATAAATGTAAAACTGTGAAAACATTGGTGGATTTCCTTCGTCAGGAAGCAAAGAACCCATTCTATGGTAATTTTCTCCCTGTATCCTGTAGCAATATGGACCACGTCCAGTGTTCACAGACTTAGCTTACTTGCCACCCATAGAAGTGAAGACAAATACCGTATTGTATCGTCTTATATTATGTAAAAAAAATTCTTTTAGAATGCTTTTTATTAAAAAGATCCTTCAAAGGTTTTGTGGATTTTTAAGACGGATTGGTAACATAACTTTTCCTCGTCCATAACATAATGAAAATGCTTCTGAATTGTCGTGTGTATTACCGACTGCACTCTCATGCACCACAAGATTCACAAGCAAACGTTGGATCTCCATGATCATGATATTCTGATAGAATGAAAAACCAAAAAGTTCATCGTAAATTATATTCTTTGATTCTGGCGTGACTTTTTTCATTTGTATCGATTAATCAACAGAAATGATTATATGAGTACCGTCACATATTCCTTCAAATGAATTGTTCTGTATTGCATCTTCATCTTCTTCATCCGAATCATCAAAGTTAATTCGACGGGAGGATTTCATAGATACACTCTTGACTTTTGGTTGTTTTGCAGAGGATGTTGATGCTGTAATGAGGACGAATACTTGTAAAAAAAATTACAAAAATTTATGATCAAACAAATGTTATTAAGCATATGTTGTTCTGATGTATGTTAAACATGCCTGGCGTGCTAACACGACTTCTTGTACGATTGGCACCGATGGGATTTTTCCTGCATTTTTTGTACATAAATCAGTTAACTTATAAGAATATAAAACTAAAACATGTTATTTAGTGTCATTAACTAAAATTGAAATTGTTTTGTATACCTTTATCGAGAACTGCACTTTCTCAGGTTAGTTTGGTTGCTGTAAAATAAGATGAATAGTTAGTAAGAAGTACATAAAAGACCAAACATACAAAAGAAATTTATGTCTATATAGACTTGTGTATTACGTGTAGGGATAGAAATCTTCTTTGGACGTCCACGTCCTCTTATTTTTATGTCTTCAGTTGTCGTACATGATTGAACTACATTTGTTACATTCGGTACAGAATCAGTTGTCGGTGTAAACCTCTACAAGCGCACACTTCTCCTTAAAGCTTCAAAATATTTTTTAAAACTAATTATAAATAACTTATATTAAGTCTATATATATAAAAGAATATGTTTGGATTTTGTTGTACGTGTGATTATATCAGATGTGCATGTGCGTCCATGAGATACAGGCGTAATTGTTAACAAACCTTGTTGTGGACTTTCTGCAAAAAACAAACAAATACAAAATATTAAACTATGACTTTTTTCAAAAAAGTATGTTAAAATATCATACGTGTTGGTAATATAATCTTGCGAGGTCGTCCTCTTGTTCGAGGTGTATTTCTACTTCCAAGTCTGAAACGCCACCATTGGTAACCTATGGTGTTTTAAACTCAGTTTTGCATGGTCGTGCAAGATTTGGAGGCGTACTTGTTAACAAACATGGTTGTGGAGTATCTGCAAAACACAAACAAATTAAAAATATGAAACTACTACTTTTTGAAAAAAAGTTTAAAAAATTTCATAGGTGTTGATAATATATTCTTGTGAGGTCGTCCTCTTGTTCGAGGTGTACTGTTTGCTACTCCCAAGTCTGAAACGCCACCATTTGTATCCTGTGGTGTTTTAAACTCAATTTTGCACGGTCGTCCAAGATTTAGAGGTGTACTTGTTAACAAACTTGCTTGTGGAGTATCTACAAAACACAAACAAACAAAAAATATGAAACTATTACTTTTTTTTAAAAGAGTTTAAAAAATGTCATACGTTTTGATTATATAATCTTGCGAGGTCGTCCTCTTGTTCGAGGTATACTGTTTTCTACTCCCAAAGCTGAAACAACACCACTGGTATCCTGTGGTGTTTTAAACTCTAATGTGCACGGTCGTCTAAGATTTAGAGGTGTGCTTGTTAATACGCTTGTTCATATAGTTGTTGCAAAAATCCCAATCGTATATGAGTATTTTTATTAAAAAAATGTAAATAAAAGATCTAAAAAAAGACATACGTGTTTCCAGAGGAATATACTTGCAAGGTCGCCCTCTCTGTCGAGGTTTGATGTCTGGTAGTACAGACGATGAAACAGCAACATTTGTATGTTGTGGTGTTTTAAACCCTGCTTGTGTCCCTGGCGCGTTTTCCATTTGATTAGCTGATGAAACAATATATATAAATACATGTCATACAACTTACATCTAAAAAATATTTAAGTATGAAAAATGATGATCAAATTTTTCATACGTACAATTGCTTTTCGGTAGTTTTTTTTAGACGTCCAACTGATAGAGGTGTGCCACTTGAGAATACATTTGATGATGGAATAATTCTTTTGCTTTTAGGTGTTTCAATCAACATTGGCGTTATTTCGAGTTTCACGGAAAGTAGATTACCTACAAATGGAATTAAAGACATGAAATTACAAAACAATATTCAAATTAAAAATTAACATTTAAGTTAATAACTACGACATTGTATCTTACTTGTTGTGGTAGACTGTGTTGTAGTCATAAGGCTTCGGCGAGGTGTACTGTTTGATAGTATATTTGATGCCGACACAACATTCGTAAATGAAGGTGTGGCAAGTAATGGTGGCGTTGTTCTAGTGGTTCTTGTTTGTAGTCCTCCTGCTATTACACTCCCGGTAAAAAATATTATTATACTTAATCGCGAAAATTAAAAAATATGACTAACCTTGTGTGTTTGAATCTTTCCGATGCCGTCCTCTTGGTCGAAGTGATATGTATATTGATGTTGAAACAGTCGAATCATAATTACCTCGTGTCTTTGAATGTATTCTAGGACGTCCTCTTGTTCGTAAGGCTATATAGAATGGCGGAATACATGCTGAAAATTTTGTTGGTTAAATATATATTATATTGAATGTTGAATATATAATTCTGAGACAAATACAATGTTGAAACTATACCTTTGCTAAGCTCTGAAAGAGGAAACCTTAACGGCGTATGGTCTATATTGTTTGAAACTAACATGTGTGAATGTGCCTCCGTGGTTTGCGTCGATATTTGATTTCCTTTGGTCGAATCCTTTTTTTAACAATAGTTCCACCATTGACCAATAAAGAGGTTCCATTGACATTGGCCTTTCGTTTATGATTGTTGACATTATTTTTTATGCCTAACAAATACTAGACGAATACCCGCGCATAACGGCGGAAATTGTATTGCAGAAGATAATAACGATATGTGGTATTATGGTAAAATCAAATTGTAATTAAAAATTGTTGTAACATGCGATAATTTAACTCTAGATAAAATATTAAATACACATGTATCAACCAACATATAACAATGCAATTACTAAATGCGTAAAACTTCCTGGTACATTTCTTTGTTAACTGTGTAATTTGTTTGGCACATTCCTTTGTTAGTTAATGTGACAACCCTGGTTTGAGGTTCGTCACTTAGTTTTATTTTGTGCTAGTTGCGTGTCTTTACGTGTTTATGTGCTTATTGGTGTGTATAGATTGTGGTTTGGATATCGTTTCCGGTACGGGGTACCTTGTGAATGAAACGATTTGTGATGATTTCATGTTCATGAGTTCACATGGTAGTGACTATGAAGTGAGATGGTGTTATTTGGTGGTTCTAAGTATACGTATATGTATTATAGAAAATCGTATTTTTATGATTTACGGTTTAGCATTTAGAGGTCGCGGATGAGGTAATTAGTCATATGAATATTTTTTGGGATGGTTTAAGTCATTTAGGACTTATTTATAAAGTTTATTGCAAAATTTGAGATTTTTTTAAAAGTGTATGTTTTACGTCTTTTACGGTAAAACGCGTAAATTTGACTAGTTTTACGGTTTTGTGGTTTTGGAAGCTTTAGGAGATGAAATAAATTAAGGAAAATTAAAGTAATATTAATAACATATTATTAAATAATAAAACTAAAATAAAAACGCATTTAGGGGTGTTTGGGTCGGTTTAGACGCACCAAAGAAGAAAGAAAGAAGGGAAAAGCCCAAAATAGGCCCAATGGACTTGTAATAGGATTAGGGGGCCTTTAGGACTTAACCAAACCCAACTCATAACCATAATAATCAGGTTTTTAACCTCCATAATATCTCCTAGCCGAAATTCATCAATGGTGGACAATTAGGGTTCTTCAAAAATTAGGTTTTCTTCATCTTCTATTAATTCAAAGGTAAAACCTTCTTAACCCTTTTCATATTAAATGTTTTTAATGTTTCTGTGATCATATGATGGATTAGATTAGGGTTTAATTAAAAACAGTATATTAATCATATTTTAATTATTAAATAAATTAGGGCTTGTAATTAGAGGGATTAGGGTTAATTAATGAGGTTGATTTTGTTAAACCCGGTTTTAAAAACTGGGCAGAATTTTTAGTCAATTGTTTTGATCATATATGGAGTTATAGGAACATTCAAGATGCGATCAAACTAGCCCTGGATAGGTAATTGAGTTGGCTTTCTAAATCAAGAAACGAGAACTAAATTTGAGGTCGGTAAGTAGGTCAAAAACAGGTTACAACAGTCGGAGGTCAAAACAGTTTTGAATTCAGCCTGTTTTCTTTTTAAGTTTTGGGTTGTTTGGGGTACTTAGGGTTGCATTGGGATCTTCTAACGAACATGGGAGATGGTTTATATATTGTAGTAAATATCTGCACTTGGGCTAAAAATGTGGTTTAGGGTAAGACCCTCTAATTGTAACAAACTTTTCATACGTTTAAAATCAGTGAATTCTGGATAGGTAGCAATATATATACATATATCGTGGCCTTAACAGTAGCTTTAAGGTTAGGTCAAGTGGGAGATTTTAGCTAACATATGTAAAAGTATGAATATTCCTTTTACAGAAACCAAGGGTATGTTTAAGTGGACGTTTGACTTGTAGTTTTGAGACCTAAAAACTGGGACTGTTTTGTGTAAAATATGAACGGGATAGTTATTAAACTTAACCAAGTTAAGGACTTGTTAGGGAAGGGTAATGGGTGATTGGAGCCTATCAATGAGGTATTTATATGGGAATAGGCTAGATTTCCATCATAGGTTTATGAGCCATCTTGGTGATTGGTTCGTGTATTGATTATGTGTTTTTGGTTTGTTAGCTTTTGCTAGTGCGCGGACTCTTGGAGAAGCTCAATCAGGTGAGTTTCATAGTCCCATGTTTACTTTTGATTTTGACTTCCAGATGGGATGGAAGATACATTGTGTTGAGTTGTTTATAAATTGATGCTGTGAATGTTTTTAAGGTTGAGATGGACTTGTGTGTACATTATGTGATTAACTGCTATGTGATTCTTGTTTGTGTATGATCTGGATTGGAAAGGTACATAGGTGTATGGGCGCCTATGGGACCAATGGTTAATGACAAGTTAGTGGCCTTGGGATAGGTACATAGCGTGATCGTCTATGGGACCAATGGTTAATGACAAGGTAGTTGCCTTGGGATAGGTACATAGTGTGATCATCTATGGTACCATGATGTTTGGTAAGGCTGTGGGCCTTGGTTTTGGTTTGAAATGTTTGATCTTGAATTGATAGTTGTTAATGCATACTTGTAGCACATTGTCCATATGTTATTGTATTGGTGTTTGTTATTCACAGCTTGTAACTGATTTAGCGTTAGAGTCTAAACCTATGAATCTCACCAACTTTATGTTGACGTGTTTTAGTGTCTCTTTCAGGTGATAACGTGGTTAAGCGTGAGAAATTATGTGGCTAGGATTGGAGTCGCGTAAGAATGCATTTAGAAGGAGATCCCCGTTCCTTCTTAGTTTATTTTATTTCTGGTTGTTTCGTTAGTGATATTGTTGGCACCTATATGTGATTGTTAGTAGTAATTGTTTGTCTTGGGTAAGAGGTAGGACTGTTACCTACTTACCTAGACTCCTGCATTGTTGATATGTTGTCATGACATTTGTGTCGCCATTTATGACATTATATTTTCATTTTAGTTTCACATGTCATGACATTTGTGTTGCCACAAGTGTATTCCATGTTCACGATATGTTTCACATGTCATGTTAATTCCACGTTTCACATATCACGTTCACGATATGTTACACGCATCATTAATCACCATATGTTTTCTCATATTACACTCACCACATCTCCACGTATCATGTTCACAATTGTTCACGTATCACGTTCACAATTTTTTACGTACTACGTTTCAGTATGTCTCGCGCATTATTGCTAAGACGGGACTAATATCAGTTATTCTAAGTTATTTTGCATTGTAACGCTTCATTTACACTTGCACATTAATTCTTATCCGTTTTCTCTTATCGATTAGATACGTTCTTTCAGTCACATCACGTTTCATGTCCTTTAAAGACATGTCACGTTCCACGTTCCTTTCTACCATGTCACCTGCATGTCCTTTTATCTTACATACCCTCCCAGTTTGATTCGGGTATGTTTGTCTTTCAGTTTACTTTATCTATAATTCCGGGACGAATTGTTCTTTTTAGGGGGGAAGAGTTGTAAAACCCGCATGCTTTTACCATGAACAGTACACTAATAATCGTACGTACATGACTAAAACTTACTTTATATAACATGTTTACGTTTCACGAATATTAATTACAAGAATTACGTACGTGTTATTACACGATAATTATTACGTGCGTATTATTATACGATAATTATTAATCATAATAATTATAATCACGAACATAGGATCATGAACATTTAATCACGAATACGTACGTATTATTATACAATAATTATTAATCATAATAATTATAATCACGAACATAGGATCATGAACATTTAATCACGAATATGCATTCTATATTGTTGCACGATAAACAAGTAAATACGTATTTTAATATTACACGACATTAAAATATACGACACAATAGACGAACATTTAACACGAGTATTATTATTACGTATATTAAATTAACGCGACAAGTAATTACGTATATAATGTTTACGTCTAACACGTACGAGAACAACTCTGAGAATTTACGACATTTTAAAAAAACACGAATCGCGTAAACATTATCGAGTCACAAAATTAATAGAAGTATAAGGGCTCATTGTGTTGTATTGCGATTAGAATGGGGCAAGACATATGGGCCGAGGCCCATGATGTGCACAAACCGACTAAAACAAATAAAATACGGGAGGGAGTGTTTTTATTAAGACAAAAGAAAAAATGAAAACAAAAGACAAAAACCCTAATAAAACACAAGAGGTCGTCGTTCATTTTTTTGTCTCCTTCCTTCGACGTGTGAAACAGAAACCAAGAGCAATCAATCGTTTTCTGTCCCAAGAATCCAAGAAAATCCAGGTTTGAATCTTGTTTTAGTTTTCTTAAAAGACAAAACCTTAAAAATGAATTCATGATCTTCAACCTCGTTTTATTTTCTTTCATTTTATTAAATTGATCACGAATCCTTGATATGTTATCTAAAACACGTTAAATAAGGGGGGGTGTCGTTTTTGGTGTGGCTGTGTTCTTATGGCCACAAACCGAGACCTTCTATGGTCTCGGTAGTGATTTTACACCACTAGCCGCAAGGCCAGTGGGTCTGGTTGGTTAAACAGTAGGAACGGCAGCCAAGCAGGGGGAAACCACTGGCTGCGGCCAGTGGTGTGCTTGGTCACTCAGTGGGAACCGAGACCCTAGTGGTATCGGTGGGAATTTATGTCGAGCAGGGGAAAGCAGCCACTGATGGGGGCAATAGCACTACTGCCAGGGTTAACTGGCAGTTAAGGGTGCGTTTGGTTTTTGGTTTAACAGATAGTTAAGGGGTGTTTGGCTGTTTGTTTTAGGGTTTTAAAAAGGGGAGTTTGGTTTAACATTCTTCAAGTTATATTTTTTTTATTAATTTAATTAGGGTATTAAACTTATCATGAAATATTAATTTTATTTAATCTAATTAATATTGATTGAATCTTGCCAAGTTACGCTTTGTTATTTAAACCTTAGTCATACAAGAATTATTAAATAAATTCGTTCCGGTTCACGTCATGTTTTAAAGTATAATACACGGGTTCGGTTCATGATTATCTTTATAAGTTTAATTAATTTTACAAGTATATAATTTTACTAGTTAATTATATTAATTTGGCATGGTATATAATTAATTTAATTAAAACATGGACTTAGGTTAATTATTACTATAAATAATACATGTTTTTAACCTAAGTATTTAATTAATTATCTTACACTATAGTATTAATTAATTATTAAACATGACATATAATTCATTAATAATCATGACTTCGGTTATATTAATATAAATATTAATACATGTTTTAACCTATGTATTTATATATACTTTAATTTAATTAAATCATGCTTATATTTAAATAAATTATATAACCTATGGTTTATTTAATTAACATGATATTATTAATAAACTATACTACTAATAATCGTACGTACATGACTAAAACTTACCTTATATAACATGTTTACGTTTCACGAATATTAGTTACAAGAATTACGTACGTGTTATTACACGATAATTATTACGTACGTATTATTATACGATAATAATTAATCATAATAATTATAATCAAGAACATAGGATCATGAACATTTAATCACGAATACATACGTATTATTATACGATAATTATTAATCATAATAATTATAATCACGAACATAGGATCATGAACATTTAATCACGAATATGCATTCTATATTGTTGCACGATAAACAAGTAAATACGTATTTTAATTTTACACGACATTAAAATATACGACACAATAGACGAACATTTAACACGAGTATTATTATTACGTATATTAAATTAACACGACAAGTAATTACGTATGTAATGTTTACGTCTAACACGTACGAGAACAACTCTGAGAATTTACGACATTTT
The DNA here is from genome assembly GCA_025667525.1 of Glebionis coronaria. NCBI lineage: Eukaryota > Viridiplantae > Streptophyta > Magnoliopsida > Asterales > Asteraceae > Glebionis > Glebionis coronaria. The sequence continues at coordinate 17,315 of JANFOE010000534.1, forward strand.
AAAAAACACGAATCGCGTAAACATTATCGAGTCACAGAATTAATAGAAGTATAAGGGCTCATTGTGTTGTATTGCGATTAGAATGGGGCAAGACATATGGGCCGAGGCCCATGATGTGCACAAACCGACTAAAACAAATAAAATACGGGAGGGAGTGTTTTTATTAAGACAAAAGAAAAGATGAAAACAAAAGAAAAAAACCCTAATAAAAAACAAGAGGCCGCCGTTCATTTTTTGTGTCTCCTTCCTTCGACGTGTGAAACAGAAAACCAAGAACAATCAATCTTTTTCAGTCCAAAGAATCCAAGAAAATCCAGGTTTGAATCTTGTTTTAGTTTTCTTAAAAGACAAAACCCTAAAAACGAATTCATGATCTTCAACCTCGTTTTATTTTCTTTCCTTTGATTAAATTGATCACGAATCCTTGATATGTTATCTAAATCACGTTAAATAAAGGGGGTGTCGTTTTTGGTGTGGTTGTGTTCTTATGGCCACAAACCGAGACCTTCTATGGTCTCGGTAGTGATTTTACACCACCAGCCGCAAGGCTAGTGGGTCTGGTTGGTTAAACAGTGGGAACGGCAGCCAAGCAGGGGGAAACCACTGGCTGCGGCCAGTGGTGTGCTTGGCCAGTCAGTGGGAACCGAGACCCTAGTGGTCTCGGTGGGAATTTATGTCGAGCAGGGGAAAGCAGCCACTGACGGGGGCAATAGCACTACTGCCAGGGTTAACTGGCAGTTAGGGGTGCGTTTGGTTTTTGGTTTAACAGATAGTTAAGGGGTGTTTGGCGGTTAGTTTTAGGGTTTTAAAAAGGGGAGTTTGGTTTAACATTCTTCAAGTTATATTTTTTTTTATTAATTTAATTAGGGTATTAAACTTATCATGCAATATTAATTTTATTTAATCTAATTAATATTGATTGAATCTTGTCAAGTTACGCTATGTTATTTAAACCTTAGTCATACAAGAATTATTAAATTAATTCGTTCCGGTTCACGTCATGTTTCAAAGTATATACACGGGTTCGGTTCATGATTATCTTTATAAGTTTAACTAATTTTACAAGTATATAATTTTACTAGTTAATTTAATTAATTTGGCATGGTATATAATTAATTTAATTAAAACATGGACTTAGGTTAATTATTACTATATATAATACATGTTTTTAACCTAAGTATTTAATTAATTATTTTACACTATAGTATTAATTAATTATTAAACATGACATATAATTCATAAATAATCATGACTTAGGTTATATTAATATAAATATTAATACATGTTTTAACCTAAGTATTTATATATAATTTAATTTAATTAAATCATGCTTATATTTAAATAATTTATATAACTTATGGTTTATTTAATTAACATGATATTATTAATAATCTATACTACTAATCACATGACTTAGCATATTTGATCAGTAAAACTAAGCTTATATTATTAGCTTATTAAATCAGCTTATTTCTAAGTATGGAAACTTTCTATTTCAGGAAACTTACTATTTTTGGAAACTTTCTATTTTTAGAAACTTATCTATATTAAGCAGTTAATCTATTTTTGGAAACTTTATATCTTTAGAAACCATCTATTTTAGGAAACCTTCTATTTTTAGAAAGTTACTTATTATTACACAACAAGTATAATAATACAAGAAATACAAGTAATACTTAATCAGAATATCCAGAATACATGAAAAACACAACATAACATTAAAATCAGTAAAACATGACATGAACATATAAAACAAGCTAAGACATGATATAAAATTAGTTACGTACACAGTGATCAGAATACTTATACACGTATATTATTTATGTAGCATTAGTGAGATCGAAGTAGGACACTCTTCCGTTCGTCTTCTTCGTTCACTGGACTTAAGGTACGGATTCTCCGTCCTTTTAGTATGGACATTCTTCCTTATTAGGATTCCCCGATGCAGCCAACTGTTTTCCCCAGTATATGTTTTATATGTTTTGATTGCTTATGTTTAATTAGATACCTAAAGCCATATGCATGCATTACCAATTTCAACTAGTTATGGAGGTACCATAACCATAACACTGGAGGCACCAGTGTTATGACTTCACCATGGCGGAGTGATAGCTCGTGGCGTCCCTTCAGCTTTTGGCCATATTATTATTATCATGTGGGACGTATGGGTGCATCCTAGGTTACATGTTTTCAGCAGATTATTCAGGTGAATGTGGTGTGTGCCTTGCATCCTTCACAAGGAGCTTATCCCTCCTACCAAAAAACTTATATTAATTAGAGGCAGCCCATCTATTTGCATGACGATGTCACCCCTCTAGGTATTCATGCACGTTGATATTTCATGACCTATATTGGCTAATGGTTAACATGTTAAACATTTTTCATAAGATAAACATAAGGCTTTTCAAACTATAAAAACCAGTTTTATTAAGTTATTACCAGGTTTTCCAGGACTTATTCATTTCCGCTGCTATATGTTCTACATGCTTATATTATTCATTCCATGCTTGTATATCCGTGCACTGAGCGTTATGCTCAGCCGTTACTTTCCTTTCCATGTCCCAAAATGGCAGGTACCTAAGGACAGACTCGAGCATTTGGAGGACGTGCATAGGATGGAAGCTGCCATAGACTTCTTCTCGTTTTGCCTTCATATACTTATGCTTGTTTAGTCTTTCATTCATTTCATTTACTTTTTTTATGTTTTGGGATTATGTTTGGGAACCGATGTTTGATTCCGGTTTTCCCTATGATCATGTATGTTTTACTACATATTACATTGCATGCTTTTATGACACGCCATAATTACGCGTAACGGTCCACTTATCAAAGTGGGGTGTCACAAAATCTTACCGAGTATCTTCTAATCCTCCTTATATATTGATAAAATCCTCATGTCAATCAAACAGAGTGTACAAATGTATGGTGTGATAAAATACGTAATGCTTCGAATGAACTCTTGGTCAAATAAACGTGACATATACATTTGTGTAGTAATTTCAACCTTTGTTATCAAGTGACCAACAAAAGCTTTAAATTTGGGGGCCAAAAGTATATTGGAGTCTCAACATCAATTTTGTCACTTCTTGTGAGAAATTCAAGTTTCGTTCACTTTGATCACCTTAGTTTTATCCCTTATGCTCGTTATTTGCTTATAGTCCTACTTTGATGAATGTCTCGGCTGCTTTTTCCTCCTTTTCGATTACAGATTATGTTGAGTCTTCACGTTATTCCTACAAAATGTATATGTTGTGTATGTGTTTAACATACGACCAAGTGCAAAAATTATATCTTTGCAATATTTGCTGCTAACCGATCAGTGAAAAGCATGACGAAACACATGAAAGTAATCATTACACTTCTCATCATTTTAATGTCCATATATTTTCTTCCATGTTTGAAATCCATTGTTTTTTAAATACTCTTTTACCACTTTTGTCACCCCGCCATGTCTTGAAGCTGGTTCTCGGGCAGTGGTGTAAATGGCTGAATATTCCGTCGTGGCAATGGTTGTTACTGTGATGGAGAATGTTTGTAGGTCGAGTGTGTCGGAGGAGAATTCTGATGATGAGACAGGGGTTACGGTTGGCCGACAGCGAGTCTGCAAACTACCATAAAAAACATTAAGTGACTTCCAATTCAAGAATATCTTTAATCTTTTTAATTGAAAAGAAAATAGATAAGGGCCAAAATCTAACCTCTTATGCTTCCCAAATGCATGTTTTTGTGAAAACTTCAATTTGGATATCTAAGTCGCTCTCATTTCCTCCTAACAAAACAACTCCCAAGCTCGAGCTCGGCTACTTTGGAGCTTTAAAAATAAAATTGGCCACCACTTCTCTTCACTCCTCGAAGGCTTCCTGAAAAATAAAAATCATATTAGAATACTTCAATGGCCTTTTTTTGTTCTTCTGTGACTACTGTGACTGTAAAGAGAACATATATGAATTATATATGTTAATAACAACTTCAAATATGGCAAGACCCTGAACCGCAAAACTGACATTTTTAATTAAAGCTTCCCAACCCCATTTAATATTTTCAAGACCATCTTTGATTCAAATATTAAGCAGTTACCTAATATTAAAACCAAATTGTTAGTAAAGCAAAGAAACTACTCCATGACAGAAAAAGCAACATGTATTCAGTTTCTACAACCAAACTGCTTATGATTATGTAGTCAACATGCGGGCGTTTATAGTCAATATATATTTTGAAGACAAACGTGCGACATCGCCTTCTCAAATATGAAGTTGTATTTTCAAGAGTTATGATGTCATACCTATATACAATCCATTTAAATCATATGTGGCTAATCCAAAAAATTATCACCCACATAGAGACGAAGCAACCTCCCTAGTCTCAGATCCATGGCTTTTAGAATTCAAACCACACTATATTGTGTCCCCACTGATTCCTTGAGCAATATCTGCGTGCCAAATGATTCATTCAAAAATTTATGAAGATCTAAAATCAAATAATTAAAAGCAAAACCTAAAATCTTAGAAAAAACCATAAAATAGACATGCCTTAATTTAATTTATAAATGTCATAACTTTATATTCGCTTTGGTATATTATACAGGTTGCATGAATCATCTCAAAACACAGACCTGGAGAATTTTATGTTTGGGGACAAATCAGATGAACACAAAAAACTTATGATAATAATAGGGAAGTAAACTTTTAAAGTTAAAGAGTCTTGCATTAATAACCCCAAGGGAATATTGTAATTTAAGAAATGATTTATGTATATATCATTACAATTAGAATGATAAACAGCCTATACTTCCTTCCAACCTATACCTTCTAAATGTTAGTAACATATCCATGTCCAACCTTTTTATAACATTGTCCAGCTAATATACTTTCCAAATAAACTTTCCAAATAATATTGTTCAACTTTTATGTTATTCGTGATATTCACAATCATAATTTAAAGTACACATGAGCTATTCAACATTGCTATATTTGTTTGTGTTTTCAACTTTCAACTTTCAACTTTCAACTTTCAACAATCATCATACACCCTTTATGGGGTATATAGATTATGAAACTAAATCATCATACAACATCTAACAATGATGAAAATGATAATAAAAATAAATAGGAATGTATATAAATGATACCTTCATTGTTCTGTTTATTTTGTTGATCATCTTTCATTTATGAATATTGATATTGACTATGATTTCTTCAATGGTGATATTATGGAATACAAACAAAAATGATAAACATAAAAAGATATTCTAACTAATAATGTTAACATTTATTTATTTTAATTAATTTTAAAGAATTTCAAATGTTACCAAAAATATTTCATATAATTAAGCTAAGTTGTTTTTATGATAATGTGATACTTTTTTATGCAAACAAACATAATAAATTGTATTATTAAAATTAAAGAAAAACACTAATAAATAAGATAACTTATAGAAATATCCATAATCATTCAAGTGGAGAAGCGTGCTAAGCCAAAATCATGGCATCTATCCATAACCGAACAATAGCACATTTAATCACATAAACTAAAAACAGTTCATCAAAAATCAAAATAATTATTCTCTGTCGATACCACTGGATTAGTAAACTAAATAAGTACGCAATATCTTAATGTTTTTTATCATTCTAGTATTAATTTTATTCAGCATTTGATTGTTACAAATACCAATTTTATATAATTGATCAATTACAGTGATCATCATATATACACTTATATTATGTTATTTCAAATCAAAAATAAGCATGATTATAGTTGATCATTTACTTGTTGTAGTTGCATGTAGGTTATCAAAACCTTAACCAAGTATATTATCGTTGTTGATCAAAAGCATTATGAAATGACTTAATAAAAATGTTCAGATTGTGGATTTGTACAATTATTAGTCATAGTAATGGGTTTGAATAAGAAATCTTAACTTCTTGATTGTTCAAATTAGGATTTACATTTTGATTCTTCATGTATATGATACATTGGTTTTGTAAACATAGGATACTATGATTATCTATAAGGTTATTGAAAAATTATAATGAAAAGCCTAAATTTGTTTTTCAAATATGTCATAGGATGAATATTCAGTTTATTGTAGAAGCAAATGAACGGAACCTCGAGACACAACAGGTATTGCCGGGCGTTTACTGACCAACTTTATACCGGATCTGGTGAGTTATACCTAATTCACAACAGAGGTACAAAACATAAAGTGCCTATAAGGAAGGTTGTGAACTCGCGTAACTATGCACTGCATTCAAAAGCATGGAGAGACTTTCTAAATGATAGTCACTACGTAAGGATTAAGTGGTTCCATTTTGTGTGTCATGGATTGAATGAGTATTACTTGACAGCATACCATAGCAATGGTAGAGAATGCAACGGTCATAACATTGCTCAGGTGGGATATAGGCGGAGAAGATGTTTAGTTGTTCTGGAAAACATTAACGAAACTCCGGTTAGTAACTTATTTTTATTATCATACTGAAAACAGAATAGTTTATTAAAATATATATAGTTCTCCGGCTAATAATAAGATTGTCTTTTAACACATTATTTTGTAGCTGCTTCCTGGTGCTTTTTTTCAAACAAATGTGGGCAACCAAATAAATGTTATGATTATTAACGTATTGGCCAGAACTGTTAATTGACGTCGTGTGGAGCTGGTTGCAAATGATAGTTATGGACATATGTTTGTGGGTGGGGCATGGGAGGCATTATGTGTAGATCATGATATTGAAGCTGGGACAGTTTTAGTTTTCACCAATCTTTTTAATAATGAAGTTTCAATGGTACCATTTGCACAAAACGGGGTTGCATTACGCTTGGAACATGTTGAGAGAAAGGATCTAAACGATGAAGCTATATTCTAGCGAAGCCCTCTTGATGAAGGTATATGTATTTTAATCTCAATTGTCTGTTTAATCAAATGATCAAAATAAACTTAAAAATATATAAACTGGTTAAGTTGATTCATTTTATGTGACCTTGTAGATCCTCGAATGAGACACAGATGCGAATGGCAGAATCATAATGAACAGCATGATGATGAGAACCAAAGTTTCTATCAACCGATTCTGGCATATGTAATTGATAGAAAACGTTCGGTAAGAACTTATGAATTTACCTTGGTTGAATAGATATTATGGAATACTTACGACATTATATTTTTTAAATTCAGACAATCCTTGCGAACTTTGTTACTCAACACCAAATGATTAGGTTCCATAATGCCATGTTGCGACATGTGGATCTACATTTTTATGTGGATGTGGATTTGGAACTTTAGAATGATGAACCCGATAGAAGAAACCTCATGAACATAAAGGCTGACTGGAGGAACATTATGCAACAATGTAGGTTTCAAGCTAACAAAATAGTGAGCTTCAAGATAGTTGATTTCATTGAAGACGATGAACAAACCGTTGACGATGAAGATCCAGTGATGATACCCTTAATCGACATGTGTTAGATGTCTACTGTTGGAAATTCTAGAATGTATTTTGTGGTTTGCCTAAAATGTGAAACAATTTAATTACCGTTATGTATTCTATGATCGTAATATCTGACATTAAGTTATGTAAAACTTGTTGTATGTGTTTTGAAGACTCTGGCCTAAGTTATGTTGTAATATATTTTTAATTATGGTTATAGATTTGTTAATTATTATGAATTTATTTGTTTGTTAATTAAGTTAGTATATGTTGTTAGCAACATTTTTTATTAACCTTAATTTTCTTATTCTGATACGTGCTTTTTTACAGATATGCAGGTAATTGCAGCTGGTGTGTTGGACAACTATCCTGATTCAATTCATCACCTTTAACACTTAGCAATGGAAAATGATGATTTCCAGGTATTACTATAGTTAACAATTGTTATAAGTAATTTTATACTGATCCTATTCACATTATGTCCAGAAGTTTGTTTATGGTAGTCATATAATTTTGTTTATGTTGAGCCTAAAAGTTATTAATATTATGGTAATCATATAGTTAGGCATTCCTAAATGATTATCCATTCCTAAGTTGAAAATAAAATTACTTAAACTTATGTTGTTTAACAATTTGGGTTATAACAATAAATAATTTGTAAGAATAATTTAAAACAGAACATTATCAAAAGTATGTAAATACAAAATTATGATAAATGATTATAGTATTACACAAAAGAAGTAAAAATCTAAGGTTCTCAGAAGTATATAAACACAAATTGTTTAAAAAAGACTAATATCCATTGATTGATTCAAAAACAAAAAACTTAAACACAAAGGCTAAACACATAAGCCAAATTATTTTGAGCAACATCTAAATTCAAACAAACTGGAACAAAACGTAAAACTTCAAACAATTATGAAGACATAAAAACATACTAAAAGTGGAAACATGGGATGATGATGCTGCTTCACTTTGTATCTTCATCCTTTTCAACTTCTTTCTCAAGTTTCACAGCAATAATTTCTTGTTCAACACTTGAATCATCATCCTCATCAGCTTCGGCAATGTCTTCAAGCTTAACTTTTACCAAACTATTATGGCCTCCATATTCATCCACAACAGTTGTACGCTTCTTAGAAGTCTGGTCAGGCTCATCATCTTTCGTGTCATATTCAGAATCAGAAAGATCAATAACAACTATACTGCGTTCAATAGTACGAGAACGTTTCTTTCCAGAACCACCACTTGATGAGCCAATGTCATCATTTGATGGTGATTCAAGTTATAGCCTCCTTGTAAGGCTAAGATCAACAGACTTGGAAGATTTGATGGGGACTGAAGGAGTTGTAATCTCATTGTAGGTATCCTGTAATGTAAAATGTATAATAGATCAGATATATATATTAATTAGTTCTTCAAAATTTATTAATTAAGCTGTTTTTATAGTATTATACCTCATCGTCACAAAAATCTTGTTTCCAAAAGTTAATAATCTCTTTGTCTGTAGTGACTTTCTCACATCTGTAAACATGGGTCTTGTTATTGCAATTGAATTCTGAAAATTGGACCCTAAACATAAATGTTTTCCCAATAATGCCATTAAGTTTATTACGGAAATAATTTTCATGACTGGAACCATGTTATTCAGCCAATTCCCAAGCAGTTAACCCATACATCTTGTGCATATTGCCATCAAAAACACAAGTATGTGTACTACTGGTATCATCGTGCACACGAATGATAAGTTTGAAACTATTTACAAAAAAATGGGTATAAGTATGATTAATAAACAATATGTGCATAAAAATATACATAATGCACTGCATAATCATACCGGTATGCAAATTGTTCCTTTCCCAAATGTTCACTTCACCACCAAAGTTTCTTTTTGGATTTGTTACCACGTCGAGTAGCAGGACTTTTAGAATCAATAGAAAATACCTTCCTGCTACAAACTTTGCATCCATGATAAGCCCATCTTTTTTCAATCTGAATGCTGTGAACTTTAGCGTATACGACACACTCGCCATCCTTTAATAAAAATAAGAAAATAAACATGCTAAAAAATGACCCACAATGGGTTGTATATTCTGAAGTTATCCGAAAAGTATTAATAACTAATTTTTACTATGTGAAATTGTTCTTTTAAGTCTCTTCGAATTAAAAAAGGGTAAATGTGCAACGCAGTCATCTTTTGGTGGAAACAAATAATTTGATCGTTGTAGTAAAGTAAATGTGCAAAACGTTAAAGTAAATGACGGGTAATTAAAACTAAAACTAATTAAAACGTAAATTGTGCAATATTAAAACTCTTAAAAGTAAATTAATTAAATGACAAAAATTAAATCTTGACGGAAAGTTAATTTGACAATGTAATAAAAATGTAAACTTAAAAATTAAAATAAAGAAAAACGATTAAAATAACACCAAAGTAAAATGGCGGAAAAATAGGCTTTAAAAATTCAACTAAAAATTAGAAAAAACACTTGGTAAAAATAGAGATTTCGGGAAGCGTGAAAAAACTGAAAACTTAAAACAATGCAAACTTAAAAATAAAACTAAGACAAGAAATTAAAACAAAACCAACTCTATCGGAATCCTCCGATCGGAATGTTGCTTACCATCGGAATGTTGTCACGATAAAGCCGTCGGAATAACAACTCACCTATCGGAATGTGATCAGAATCTTCTGTCGGAATGAGCCTATCGGAATATAGTAAAAACACTTCTATCGGAATGTAATAAAAACTAAAGCATCGGAATATCTAAAAACAAATCCATCGGAATACTGCATCGGAATATGGCTACCAAAAATTTGGCAGCATTCCGTCGCAATACAGCCTTAAGCCGCGTGGCAATCCACGATCGCAATTAGCGATCGGAATCTTTATCGAAATAAGGGGGAGTATCGCAATACTGATCGCAATGTAGAAACCCTTGTAGTTTTTGCGATCGTAACAAGCTGTCGGAATCCAAATCCCTTTTCAGTTGGAATGAAATTCGCAATAAGAAAACCAAATAAGCACTTAGACAATATGCAAATAAGAAACACTAAATCAAGGAAATAATAAGACGAACAAAATAAGCTACAAATTTAAAGACTTTTTCAAAACACAAAATAAGCAAACAAAATAAGCAAACTTTAAAAAGACAAAACTCTTAAGAAAACTTTAAAACAAATAAGCTAAATACAAAATAAGCCAATAAGGTTGTCAAACTTATAGCTTAATTCGTATAAAAGCCTAGATAGAAATAAAAAGATAAACTTTTTAATCAAAATAAGCAATAAGATTAAGCAAAAGAATGCTTAATCCGAATTAAAAACAAATCAATAGCAAGAAAAGTAGAATAAGATTGATAATAAAAACTTGATTAAAGGAAAATAAAGATTCAACAACAAAATTAAAAGACTTACTTGAATTAAAGGCAAGAAATTTAAGGTGCAAAACGAGGTAATTAAATTGACAATTAAGTAAATGACATGAAAATAAATGTGCAAGTAATGAAAATGGTGGAAGACTAGTTTGTCAAAATAGCCAACACCTCCTAATGTGTCATTAGGAGGGTATTTATAGTGATTAGGGAGGTTAAGCATGTGTTGCTTCCTTCTTTCTTTCTTTCTCGTCTTTTCGTCTTCTAAATTCTTCGAGTTTTTCGACTTTGTCTCGGGATTATTTGAACTCGTCTTATAATTTCTTCATTAATTTAGACTTGAGTTCTTCGGCTTTGTTTAACTTCCGTCTTTAAACTTTTTCTTCAATAAATCTTCAGAATAGGCCTTGGACTTCCGTTCTTTTTGCACTCTTGATCTTTCGAATTCGTCTTTTGTCTTTTTCTTCGATAAAAGCCCGTGAAAGCCCATGTTTTCTTCCCTTTTCACATTTTGATCCTAAATCACAACAAAAACACAAACCACGCATAATTCCGACATTTACGACATAAAATACACGTTTTGGCTTGGTTATTATTATAGTTAAGCGGTAAAAGGATGGGTGTTTTCGCACCTATCAAATCCCCTACATTTGACCATTGCAATGTCCTCATGCAATGTATTAGTTACAAAGCAAGATTTACATTTTCCATCACAATCAATCCATCTTGGCCTTTATTTAAGAGATAGAAAATTGCAGAATATTAAAAGGAAGAAAACAAGTAAAGAAATCAAAAACTTACCTTAGGGTTTTGGAAATGTCATGAATGATTATCACCCTCAAGTTTCACGTTCCCCATGCCAAGCTTAAAAACCAGATCTTTGTTATTATAAGTTAGCAAACTAACACAAATTCATGTGGGCCAATTATTCACTTAGACTCCCTCATTCCTAGGTGTATCTCTTATATTTTATTGTTGTCTTGAAGGATCACGAGGATGCATTGTTGACTTATTTCGATAGTTATTTAGGCTGAAAATAAAGTAGGACGATTTAATCAATAGTTAGCTAAAGGAAAAAATCTTTTAAAACTGCTTCTCGGTACCTCATAAAGTTCATATCTTGGCATAACTCGCTTCACGATTTGAGACCATTCTCGGACCGATATTTGCTAGTGACTTCATACTTCAAATCTTGAGAGACGTTCATGAAATAATGGTCTTCTCTTCATAGTAGGAATTTCTTCACTTGAACTTTTTGAGAGATTCTTCATACTTGGACCACGACTTCTTCATTTTTCTCCAATCTTTATTTGGGATTTTGATATACAACGATCCGCCTCCTTTTAGGACTTGGATCTATTTATCCTCATACCTTGTTAGGGCCTTTTTGGATAGACTTCTCCATGATCTTTAGGGGAGTATTTACTTTTAGTCGTGTGTCTCGATCCTTCATATTGATTTTTGATAAATGACTCTTCACATCACTTTGGATCTTTAGCAACAAAATGTAGCCCTCATGCCTTGTTAGGGCCTTTTCGGACTCGCCAATCTTCGCATCCCGCTTCAATAAGTTATGCCTTGGCTATGAACTCTAATTAATACCGAGCAACTTTTAAACGATCTTGGGCTAGAAGCTAAGTAACTTTTCAAATCGTACAACCTTATTTATTGCAGATATATTTATTAACAAGCGACAGGAGAAAAAGCTTATAATCAACTCACATAAATTCATGAAAGAATACCAAACTTATAATTGACTCTATCATCTCTCGTTCTCCACAATTTAAAATATTAAGGAATGAGACTCGTGGATGCTTAGCCTATTAAATCAAAGTTTTGGGTTTTCAAGTCATCTATAGGATCTTGCAAATTCTTAGACTTTTTCAAGTTTAGAATTCGCATTTTAAAGTTCCCTTGATAAACTACTTTCTAGGATCAATTATAGGAACTTGCAAAAAGTTCTTGTTCTTAACCCGTAAGAGTTAAGACTTTCGCGTTTTAAAGCTCCATATATAAAAGCCTAGCAAAACTTGACTTAAACACGTTAAGGATACTAGCTAGAGTAAACTCGGATAAGTAAACTCGGGTTGAGTCAAAATATTCACAACGTTGAAAAATTAAAACCACTTTATTAAAATTTAATCTAGCAAAGAAAGAAAATAACTATAACAAAGGAAAATACTAATAGGCCAAAATAGATCAAAAATTTTGAAAAATGTCGAAAAATCAATTTTGGTTAAAATGAGGACAAATACAACGAAAAAGCTCACTTAACTCCGATAGAAGTCCCCCATACACTTAATATAAACATTGTCCTCAATGTTTAAGCATGTGGAAGTAAACTCCCCTACACTTAGGACATTGTGCACTTTGTTTAAATCTTGTTAAGGAAGAGACAACTAAAGTGGATTCCTATTTTAATATTGGAAAATATAAAATAGAGAATCAAAAGAGTTTAGGATAAAACCGGGAAGACGGGTACACGGAATCACGGGTCGTCAAAAGTCATCAAGAGTGGAACTTTGAAAGCTCGAATCCCCGCACATGATAAGAAAGAAAACAACAAACACATACTAGGGTCTCCCCCTACACTTATTATAAAAACAATGAAAAAGGATAGATATTGTGGGTTGCCTCCCGAGAAGCGCTTGTTTTTGGTAACCGAGTCGTGAGCCTGACTCGACCTTGATTAGCATAGGAAGAAGCTTGAAACACATCCACCGGGATCAAATACATGGTTTTCATCCATCAAGTAGCACAAGCTTAAGGCGAACAAGGCAATCCAAAGAAGAGTAGGCAAGATTCCCTTAAGTTGTTGAGCACGGTGGTAGCAAGGGTGATGAGGTGCAAGCATATCTCCATAATTTCCAAAAGTCTTTCCTTTTATTTCATTAGATGGATACTGAGATGGCTTAAAAATTGCAATACCGGGATCAAACACCTTTTCCTTTAGGGGAAAATAACACTCAGGCACAGTAGACCTGGAAGAGGATCCGCTCATAAATCGCACAATCTCATCCTCAGAAGGGGATAGAGAGGTGTCAAGACATAAGTACTGCGGATATCGGTGTCGTCTGGCTTCTTCTCCTTTGAAACGGGTTTCTTCATATCCAAAGGAGGATAAAGAGCATCTTCAAAGTCTAAAGGAGGAGAATCACTCTTATTTGGGAAGTAAGTGTTGAGAAAAGTAGCAAAGTCTTCCTCAAATGAGTAGTCATCCAAAGTAGGATCAAGCATTGTTGGTGGAGGATCTTCATTAAAAGTAGGAGTAAGGTCATCATGTGAAGAACCACTTGAAAGAGTATCGACATCATCAAAGTCATCATAAGTTGGCATGTCTGGATACTTTGAAACAAAATTATCATAATCATCCCCATCGGAACTAGAATCATCATCATAGTCATCATAAACTGGAGGAGACTCATGAATTGGTGGAGGATCTAAATTAGAGAGAGAATCATCCACATCATCGTTGAACAGTGGATTGTCATAGCAAGAATCGAAAAGAGGATTGTTGTAGACGACAAAATCAGCAAGCACATTAATCATATTCGCCGATTCTCTTCCATTTGATTTGGTTGTGATCTTCCTCATTTTAAACACCTGCAAAAGAAAATGAAAAAGATACCAAAGAAATAGAGAATATATATAAAATCTTTTTGATGCAAAACTTTCGAAAAAGAAATGTTTTTTATGATTTTGCAAATGTTTTGGATTTTTGAAATTTTTTATTTTTATGGATTTTTGAAAATTTTTGACACGAAAAATAACGTTCACGAGTGAACGGATCCCAAAATTCAATGCGTCTCTCAGATTAAACCGTTTATCTTCACGAAAAGAGCCGGTAGCGGCGCCATTTAATAACTAATTTTTACTATGTGAAATTGTTCTTTTAAGTCTCTTCGAATTGAAAAAGGGTAAATGTGCAACTCAGTCGTCTTTTGGTGGAAACAAATAATTTGGTCGTTATAGTAAAGTAAATGTGCAAAACGTTAAAGTAAATGACGGGTAATTAAAACTAAAACTAATTAAAACGTAAATTGTGCAATATTAAAACTCTTAAAAGTAAATTAATTAAATGACAAAAGTTAAAGCTTGACGGAAAGTTAATTTGACAATGTAATAAAAATGTAAACTTGAAATTTAAAATAAAGAAAAACGATTAAAATAACACTAAAGTAAAATGGCAGAAAAATAGGCTTTAAAAATTAAACTAAAAATTAGAAAAAACACTTGGTAAAAATAGAGATTTCGGGAAGCGTGAAAAATTTGAAAACTTAAAACAATGCAAACTTAAAAATAAAACTAAGACAAGAAATTAAAACAAAACCAACTCTATCGGAATCCTCCGATCGGAATGTTGCTTACCATCGGAATGTTGTCACGACAAAGCCGTTGGAATAACAACTCACCTATCGGAATTTGATCGGAATCTTCTGTCAGAATGAGCCTAACGGAATATAGTAAAAACACTTCTATCGGAATGTAATAAAAACTAAAGCATCGGAATATCTAAAAACAAATCCATCGGAATACTGCTGTAACGCCCCTAAATTTACACAATTGAATACAGCGGAAGACTCGTTGGTGTTACGGGATAGCACATTACTCGCATCATAGACAACGCTTAAAAGTCGCGTCGTTTAATAATAAAGCAGTTCCATTCATAAATATCAAATTTACATAGGTCCCAAGTCATTGTATTTCATACAGGTTTTACAAAACATTTGAATGGAAATTATTATTTAAGTGCGGGCCATGAATTCTTGTTGTCTTCCCGAGAATTACCTTCAAGTACCTGAGATAAAACATGTTAAAAGAAAAGGTCAGTGAAAACGCCGAGTGAATTCATAGAGTTTAATGAAATCCATCAATATAACATCGGTATAAAATTATTACCGAAAATCATTTTGTACAAATCTTTGTAATAGACCTTAAAATAGCCAAAGTCATTTTATACAAATCTTTATCAAAAATCATAATATAGGCTTTTGCCTTCAAAATCATTATACGAGCCATTGTCGTAAAAACATCATACAATACGTTTTATAACGTTGTATAGAGTTAAATAAAAACCGTTATATGAATATGGTTATGAAAAACCAAAACACGAACATAATATCAATAGTAAGACCCCGTATTGCTAGTCAGGCAATATATCGTAATTTAGTGCGTATAATAGTATTTCGTTATTTGGATTATTATAAGCCGCATGACATTGTTACCTTACTACAACAAACAACGGGTAGCTAACCCGAAACTCATTTGCCCATCTAAATTAGTGTGTCGTCACAATAATCACGCTTGTGTAAATCTTCTCATACATAAATTCGCTTACCAATCAATGTGGCACGACGGGGATCAACCATCAAGGCGCGAACTCGGCTGATCGTCCCCAAATAGTACTATTATATGCATAAGCGTCTACCAAATCCCGGTAGTTCACAATTCATGCTAATGGGACTTTTAGTGACATAACCTAACTTCAATAATCCATTTCATTTCATCTATCGGGTCATTTAGTCATTCATCGGGTCATACAATCATTCGGGTCCAAATCAATAAACAAACAATCGGGACAACTAGTGTCCTATTTTATAAAAACTAACATGTTATCTCCCTCGCGGGTTTATAAAACATTTCATAAAAATATTTAAAAGAGTGCGAGACTATGAACTCGCTTTGATGTGGGAAAGCGGGTTATCGGCAATTCGAATGTACGGTACGTGCTTCAATCACGGAAACCTAGACAAATAATACTCGTCTTAGACTTTTGTCCAATGACTTTATAAAAATAGCAATTATGTATACATATGATGATTTTATATATGATGATGATCAAGTGGGTTTATACATTCTCATTTACTCATTCATAATAGTGTTTATGTGTTGGTAATATTTTTATACTAGTTTCACTAGTTTATCTTGTTTATATGTTTTAGGCCCAATAAGCCTATTATAAGTTCATTAACTTGTATGAATCCATTTTATACTTGTATTATCAGTATTTATACTTTACATGTTGGGCCCAAATGGGTTAAGCCCAATAAGTAATTTTTATAAGTGTTTAACTTATTTAGTTAAATTGTTAGTCCAAATATGCTAACTTAGCTCGTTAATGTCCGTATGTCATATAGTTCGGGTTTTATCGGTTTTTACTTGTATTAAATACTTATATATCAGTATATGTCTTTTAAAAAGTTTTAGATTAGACGGGTCCGATCGTCTAAGTTTTAATTGACGAAAAACGTTAATTTTACGGTAATAGCCGAAAAGTCGTAAAATTCATGTTTATAGTTTTTATAACTTATAAATCTTATTCAACTAATATTTTTTTATAAAGTGTCCATTTATTTAACCTTATACATATTTATATAAATGAAATTTATAAGTTAGTGGGTTTTAATTCACATGTTATACTATATTAGTTTGAGTGCTTATATAATACTATTAAACATTAATTTCTTAAAATCTGATTTTTAGTTTCATCTTCACCATTTTTATCATATCTTGAGTTCTATAAGGAGATAGAAGCTCATTTTTGGATGGCCTAGTTATAGCTACTGCTCATTCCATGTATAAGTATCCTTAACAGTCCCTACAAAACAGACTATTCAGATTGGCACACTAATCTTGTTTTGATCATCTCTCACTCATTTTGATGATTACATTGCATGGCCAACTCTCACATGTGTATGACATCTAACACTTACTGTAAATGGATTTCACCATGTAATTTATCAGTTTATAACTTGGTTACTTACTGTTGTTTTACAACCAACATTTTAAGCAAGATTTTAGCATTGTTTCTTATGGTTTTTCATCTTTTTAATCATATTTATCAAATCTATCAACACCAAATCCCCACATAATATTTTTAATCATCATTTATCATCATATACATATACGTAAATAAATAAAATACAAGATTACATAATCAAAATAACAAGAGGATAGGAAGAACAATCTTTATACCACCATTAGTGACGAAAAGATAAGGTGATGAACAAGACTTGGTTCTTGTTATCAAATCTTCAAATTTAGCAAGGAAACTTCTTGGGTCCTTTGGATAGATGAACACCTCCATGAATTCAGCCCTTTAACCTTATGAAAACTCCTTTTCATAGGTTAAGATCACCTCCAATCTTCATATCTTCAAAGGTTCTTCAACATATGTGTGAATAACACATGATATTATGGTAAAAATTAATCAAAGAGGAGTGTTTGATGATGGTTTGGATGACAAGGGTGGAGGGTGAGAGAGAAGTGTGTGGTTTTGCATGTTGTAAATGAGAGCTAGTGGTATGTGTGAAGTAGTTTTGATGGTTTGGTGGAAAGTTGGCTTACTTGTTAAGCTTTGCTTAACAAGTGTAAGCAACTAGCTAAAACTTGGACACATCACATGTTGTGGTGTCAAGTTTTGGTCGTCCCATGTGTGGGGGTGGGGAAAAACTTGTTTTTGTCTCATCCCCAATTATTTACGGGTACTCCTCGATTCTAGTTTCCTCAATTTACGTGCCCTCGGGTCGTTTTACGAAAAACGTTTTTATAAATTATGAATCAACGGCACAAAACGAATCTAATAAAAATTGTCTCATCAAAAATGGAGTTTGAAAACATAAATACGTAATCCTAAGGTTTCTGGTTTAGTCGTAAAGGACGTTAAATTATTCACATAAGTCCTAATCTCTTCTCGTAAATTAGTGAGTTTATGAACCAACTCAAAATTAAAATCCCAAAATAATATTCACGGATAAATTTATTTTCTGAAATGTCGGACTGTCACCAAAAACGGTGTATGTAAACGTAAGCACGTAACGTAGAATCCTCCGGTTTAGACGTAGTCGATGCTACTTCAAGACGTAAATCCAAATTTCTTCCCAAAAGTAAGTGAGTTCATAATATAACATTAAAATAATGTTTTTAAATAATATTTGAGAATAAAATATAAACCATAAATTGACGGATTGTCACAGCATTTACCCCTAAACAGGATCTTTGTCCCCAAAGATCATTTTATCTCACTACTCTCTTCTTATAGAGTTAAAGCCATGTGGGTATTTCCTCCACATTCGGTCTTTCCTCACGAGTGTAATCCATTACAATACGCGAGTTTCATCAAACATAACTACGGGAATAAGATCAGGCTTATTGTTGACTTACTTTCTCTATCCATGATGTTCACAGGTTTTTGATGAATGCAACTTTTCGCCGATCTAAACTTCATTAAGGAATAGTCAGATTTTCACTTGATAGGCATTTTATCAAGTTCGATATACGAAACATAATTCACGCAGCTCTTGAAGTCCTAGGGTAGATCCAGCTTATATGCCTTTCAAACCAATCTTTTACATCATCTCAATGGTCTCATACAATGGGGACTTATATCCCATGATCTTCCAGATCATCAATTCATTTTTCCATGGTTAAAATTTTTGGCATAACTTCGCTACCCATCTGGCACTTCAAGATCTACATTTCATATTCACATAACCTCTTGCCCACTACCGGTAGTCAATAATCAGATCCTAATTTCAACAATCATTTCAGGTCTCGCGGGTCGAGTATTTAGTAAGGTTAGGTTCGCCATCATAGGAAACCTTAAACCTAAAAGACATGTCCAACTCACAGTGGGTGTATGTCAGGTGTCTTCATCCCAACTCCTGCTTACAGATGCCTTATATTTAGATCCTAACAAGATTCGATCTCGATCCTAATACGATAATTATCAATGATAATCTTTCCAAAGGAAAACGATTATACGATTCATTACCAAAGGTCAATCATTCAAGCATAAAACAGAACTTCTAGTATTTTGTATCGTTACTTTACCTCATCCCTTCGATTGGGGTGGTAAACAGTACTCTCATCAAGGTTCGTTCCTAATGACTTCTGAGCAAATCTCTAGAAATTCGATGCGAAGCGAGGATCTTGATAGAGATGATCGATACAGGCACACCATGTTTACATAATTCCTTTAAATACAAAAGAGTCAATTTCTTCATCAAGAATCTATCATTAACAGGAATGATATTAGCAGATTTGGTCAGTCTGTCGATGATGACCCAAATGGAATCAAATTCAGATGATGACCTTTGCAATATTTAGACGTTTAATAATGTATGAGGCGATGTCTGCCTTCATAATTTTCCATCAGTACAACTTCTTCAGATAAAGATACATTTAGTCAGAAATGACATGAATAGAATACTTATACTTATGAGATTCCAACATAACTAAATCTCGAAATCCTCCATGTTTAGGCAACCACAAGTGGCCTTTTATACATTTAACGCCATCGGCTTCTTAATTCTAATGGTTCACACTAGCTGCGAACCCCTTTTTATTATCTATATTATCCTTTTTACAAGCATCAACTATGTTTTAAATTGCTCGGCAATTTATTTTGCACATTCATTATTAAGGAACATGTCCTAATTGATTCTTTATCCTTTTTACATAATGCGTCAGTATTTACATTCATCTTTCCTGATGAAATAATTATCATGTCCACAATTTACTCAGAAATTCTTTCTTCATATTTTCTAAGTTTTAGTTTCGTCTCAACTATCATTTTTATTAGTTTTGCTCAATCCGACGTTTAAAGCGTCGATAAATATTACAAGTAATCAAATAATAAATATTTAATTTTTATGTAACGTAAACGTAAAAATTTTAAATTTCTTAGTTCGACCAATTATATAAAAATGTTCAAAATAAATTTGAATTTAATTAACACGATTTTTGTTGATATATCAAAAATAATTTATAAGATCCGTAAATGTTCGAAAAATCTTTGTTTATACTTTGGTCAAAATTTTCTTAGTTGAAAAGCAAAAATTGTCGTTTCAAATTTCAAGTCATGGTTTAAATGGTTTCCTCAATCCCTCTTAGGTTGTCTTGAGGTATACACAAACATTTACCCCTAAACAGGAGTTTAGTTAAATGTTCTGGATTTAAGGGAATGATTCCTTAAAAATTCGTTTGATAAAACATTTGTCAAAACACATTTGCACTTTCTTTTTGGTAAAACCCAAAGTATTAAAAGGGCTCTTAGTTTTTGAATAGTCAATATGGATTCCATTATCTTTTAATTACATGGTCAAATAATGTAAAGGATTAAGTCTTTCATCACATGTTAAATATTCAAGGTACAAGTTTTTACTACTCGGCCAACTAAGGGCAGTCTATACATGATTATTAACTCATTCTTATTCTTATAAACAAATAAATGGTCCTTAGTGATCACAAGCATGAATTTATCAAATTACAGCCTTCACACGTGATTCACCAAATTTATGAATACTACATGTGCATTGTTCAATCCAAACAACATAACATGAAACTCATAATGTTCATTACAAGTTCTGGATGTAGTGATTGGTATAGATAATCTTTTTCGCGGACGCGAAGTTAATGATAACCATGTCGTGGATCAAATTTCTGAATATACGCTAGAACCTTGTAAATGATCGAACAAATCTATCATCTTGGGTAGTGGATATAGATTTTGATCATCAATTTACCTAGTTCAAGGTAATTCAACAAATATAAGGAATGATAACACCATAGCTCTTCATGATGACGAGCTTGGTAGAATAAAAGCTTTCTCGGACAACTCTCTCAGTTGTACGGTAATTATTTTAATTCAGATGGTGCTAACGTACAGTGCACATGCCATAGGTGCAACATCGGGAATATAATCAATACCAAATTCAACTTGCCTTAATTGCGAAAGTCTAGGTAATTCATCAACAAATACTTCCTAAAGTTTCAGATAACAGAAACATCTTTTAATAAATTCATATTAGGTTCTTTCTACATTATAATATCTATGACTAATTCACAACCATTCACAACATAATATTCAAGTCTAAATGCAGGATATGGTCATCCATCAAGAATTATTTAGATCAATTTTGATAATCAACATCTTATCTTTTAGGGGATTTCTACTCGAGTTCCCATCAATTAAGACAATGTCGTCATGTCATAATCAATCAATCCATTCTACTGGCACTATCAACTTTTTAGTTATATTGCCGTCGATAAGATGTGAACTTCTCAAAAGACTAATAATAACTCATAATCCTTCGCAAATTTAAGGATATATGGAGACATAACTATCATCCAAAGAGTAATGTCAACGCATAATTTACGCGAGAGAATTTCAATTCAGATAAAGACGAAAACATTTAACGAATATGAATATATCCTATGTTTTCATATTTGAGTACGCATTCGAAAGCTCCTCCGATCGTTACCCAGGTCATTCAAATGAAACCAAATCAAAAGAAATGATAGGAACGTCGATACATCCAGGCGGGTATCAACACTCGGTAATCATATACTTTTCCTAAGAATCTCACCACAGGAGAATTGGACAAGAAGGGAATATCAATTTTCAAATAAGACAAATTCCACAGATGAGTAAATTCGACTCAGAAGAATAAATGGTACGGACACATATGTAGGTGTCCCTATCAATATGTCCCTATTCTTACACCTCTTGCAGATCTCATAAAATTTTAATCTTTCGCAATCTTCCAAGAAAATTTAATGTTTATTAATAATTTCATGGTGACTACTAATCAGCCTTGCATGGTCACTTCTAAATTGTATGTAGGCGTGCAACTATATACAATCTATATACAATTTCAAGATTAACGATGCAATACTCAGTTCGTCAAAATTTTATCATCATGTTTATAATAAAAACATTTTCTTGCTTAATTCTTAAATAAGAATAAAAAATAAATTGACAAAGATTTTCTTTGTTATGAAAACGATTAAGTTTTCCAAGGTATTTCATAATCAACTTTATTTCAATAATGATTATTTATAAGTCTCACTTTAAATAATCCATATAGTGATGAAAATTCAATTTTCTCAAAGGATACTGTTTTATCTTACAAAAACAATGAGTGATCTGCAAAAGAGTGATGAAGAGTTGTTTACCAAGAAATAACCACAATATAATAGGATATGAGCTTAGCCAATTAATCATGAGGTGCATGACGTCGATGTAACTCAAAAAGAATAATCCACAATGTAACTCAATTCGAGATGAGTACTTGTTCAATGGTTGCATCACTAATGCGAGCATTAGAGAAAAGCAAGAAAGTATAGATAACACCGATACATGTAGAATTTAGCAATCAAAGGTAGTCTTTTAATTAATCACAAACAAGTCTAAATTGTACCGTAACACATTATGTGTCACTATGTCAAACAATTCCAAGAACTCATCCTACCAACTGATGTCTCAGTTAAGTTAGGGATTTTTTTAAAAGATACCACGATGAATACTAATCTACAAGAGTCATTAGGTGTTCCACATGTCCCGAAAGATCCATCGGTCCCAATTCAGAAGAAGATTTCTTCAATTTAGTTCTTGGACATTGGGCATCCTCGTCATTGGACAATGGCCTAGGAACAACCCTTAACATGAATCAACAATCAATTAAAACCTTATAATTCAACCACAGAACTTAACGACTTCCTCTTAAGAATTTCTTATTTCATACGGGTTAAATTTTACTTTATTCAAGTTTTAATCAACTTATACTCAATGCGACATCCTACCTCATTTTCCAATACTTTCAACCTTATTCATAAACCTTAATAGGGCAATAAAAGCTCGATATGAACAACACTTAATTTCTAATCCTATTGCTCTTACAACAATAGTTATCAATGAGTCACTAGTATGAAATGACTCTCACATTCAATTAGACTTCTCAGAAAGGTACTAGTGGCATGAGGCTTTTGGGTAATGGTTCCAATAACAGCCTCAAGTGCAACATTCACCCTTTCGATTTCAATTTAAGAATTGGATGACAACGAATCAGATGACATCTTTCTAGGTGTTAACGTTTTGTCAAACTCCAGTCTATAAGGAAAGATCGTCATGACATCGATATCAGTTTTAATCTCGCCAATTCTTCTTCAATATCACAATCAACTAATATCTACATTTCTACGAATATCAACCATTTTGTTGGGATCATAAATATCCACAACTTGGTTTAGATCTAGAATAGCTAGAATTCCTACAGAAATAGCTTCGATTGATTTACTAGGGGAGTTAGGGTTTCTTGTGACAATCTACGTCGTATAAATACCTCGTATAAATATTAAAATAATCATCAAACAATCATGTAATCAAATTACATCATATATATATATATATAATCCAAGTTATATATATATATTAAAATAACACTTCTCAGTCTGGCCTTGTCGGTAACTCGGGAATTCTTCGGCACCGTTATAGTCAAAAGATTTTTAGACATTTTGAGAAAAATGTTTATAGATAAAAGATTTTGAAATGTTTTATTCAAAACCTTGGTTTTAAAAATCTATCGTTCTCTATAACGAGAGCTCTGGTACCAAACTGTAACAACCCCAAATTTACACAATTCAATACAGCGGAAGACTCGTTGGTGTTACGGGATAGCACATTACTCACATCATAGACAACGCTTAAAAGTCGCGTCGTTTAATAATAAAGCAGTTCCATTCATAAATATCAAATTTACATAGGTCCCAAGTCATTGTATTTCATACAGGTTTTACAAAGCATTTGAATGGAAATTATTATTTAAGTGCGGGCCATGAATTCTTGTTGTCTTCCCGAGAATTACCTTCAAGTACCTGAGATAAAACATGTTAAAAGAAAAGGTCAGCGAAAACGCCGAGTGAATTCATAGAGTTTAATGAAATCCATCAATATAACATCGGTATAAAATTATTACCGAAAATCATTTTGTACAAATCTTTGTAATAGGCCATAAAATAACCAAAGTCATTTTATACAAATCTTTATCAAAAATCATAATATAGGCTTTTACCTTCAAAATCATTATACGAGCCATTGTCGTAAAAACATCATACAATACGTTTTATAACGTTGTATAGAGTTAAATAAAAACCGTTATATGAATATGGTTATGAAAAAACAAAACACGAACATAATATCAATAGCAAGACCCCGTATTGCTAGTCAGGCAATATATCGTAATTTAGTGCGTATAGCAGTATTTCGTTATTTGGATTATTATAAGCCGCATGACATTGTTACCTTACTACAACAAACAACGGGTAGCTAACCCGAAACTCATTTCCCATCTAAATTAGCGTGTCGTCACAATAATCACGCTTGTGTAAATCTTCTCATACATAAATTCGCTTACCAATCAATGTGGCACGACGGGGATCAACCGTCAAGGCACGAACTGGGGTGATCGTCCCCAAATAGTACTATTATATGCATAAGCGTCTACCAAATCTCACAATTCATGCTAATGGGAATTTTAGTGACATAACCTAACTTTAATAATCCATTTCATTTCATCTATCGGGTCATTTAGTCGTTCATCGGGTCATAAAATCATTCGGGTCCAAATCAATAAACAGACAATCGGGACACCTAGTGTCCTATTTTATAAAAACTAACATGTTATCTCCCTCGCGGGTTTATAAAACATTTCATAAAAATATTTAAAAGAGTGCGAGGCTATGAACTCACGTTGGTGTGGTAAAGCGGGTTATCGGCAATTCGGATGTACGGTACGTGCTTCAATCACGGAAACCTAGACAAATAATACTCGTCTTAGACTTTTGTCCAATGACTTTATAAAATAACAATTATGTATCATATGATGATTTTATATATGATGATGATCAAGTGGGTTTATACATTCTCATTTACTCATTCATTATAGTGTTTATGTGTTGGTAACATTTTTATACTAGTTTCACTAGTTTATCTTGTTTATATGTTTTAGGCCCAATAAGCCTATTATAAGTTCATTAACTTGTATTAATCCATTTTATACTTGTATTATCAGTAATTATACTTTACATGTTGGGCCCAAATGGGTTAAGCCCAATAAGTAATTTTTATAAGTGTTTAACTTATTTAGTTAAATTATTAGTCCAAATATGCTAACTTAGCTCGTTAATGTCCGTATGTCATATAGTTCGGGTTTTATCGGTTTTTACTTGTATTAAATACTTATATATCAGTATATGTCTTTTAAAAAGTTTACATTAGACGGGTCCGATCGTCTAAGTTTTAATTGACGAAAAACGTTAATTTTACGGTAATAGCCGAAAAGTCGTAAAAATCATGTTTATAGTTTTTATAACTTATAAATCTTATTCAACTACTATTTTTTTATAAAGTGTCCATTTATTTAACCTTATACATATTTATATAAATGAAATTTATAAGTTAGTGGGTTTTAATTCACATTTTATACTATATTAGTTTGAGTGCTTATATAATACTATTAAACATTAATTTCTCAAAATCTATTTTTTGTTTCATTTTCACCATTTTTATCATATCTTGAGTTCTATAAGGAGATAGAAGCTCATTTTTGGATGACATAAACTTCATATTATGTGCTACAAATAAGTTAGTCATAACTACTGCTCATTCCATGTCTAAGTATCCTTAACAGTCCCTACAAAACAGACTATTCAGATTGGCACACTAATCTTGTTTTGATCATATCTCACTCATTTTGATGATTTCATTGCATGGTCAACTCTCACATGTGTATGACATCTAACACTTATTATAAATGGATTCCACCATGCAATTTTATCAGTTTATAACTTGGTTACTTACTGTTTTTATACAGCCAACATTTTAAGCAAGATTTTAGCATTGTTTTTTATGGTTTTTCATCTTTTTAATCATATTTATCAAATCTATCAACACCAAATCCCCACATAAAATTTTTAATCATCATTCATCATCATATACATATACATAAATAAAGAAAATACAAGATTACATAATCAAAAATTACAAGAGGATAGGAAGAACAATCTTTATACCACCATTAGTGATGAAAAGATGAGGTTTTTGATGTACAAGACTTGGTTCTTGTTATCAAATATTCAACTTTAGCAAGGAAAATTCTTGGGTCCTTTGGATAGATGAACACCTCCATGAATTCAGCCCTTTAACCTTATGAAAACTCCTTTTCATAGGTTAAGATCACCTCCAATCTTCATATCTTCAAAGGTTCTTCAACATATGTGTGAATAACACATGATATTGTGGTAAAAATTGATCAAAGAGGGGTGTTTGATGATGGTTTGGACGGCAAGGGTGGAGGGTGAGAGAGAAGTGTGTGGTTTTGCATGTTGTAAATGAGAGCTAGTGGTATGTGTGAAGTAGTTTTGATGGTTTGGTGGAAAGTTGGCTTACTTGTTAAGCTTTGCTTAACAAGTGTAAGCAACTAGCTAAAACTTGGACACATCACATGTTGTGGTGTGAAGTTTTGGCCGTCCCATGTGTGGGGGTGGGGCAAAACTTGTTTTTGTCTCATCCCCACTTATTTACGGGTACTCCTCGATTCTAGTTTCCTCGATTTACGTGCCCTCGGGTCGTTTTACGAAAAACGTTTTTATAAATTATGAATCAACGGCACAAAACGAATCTAATAAAAATTGTCTCATCAAAAATGGAGTTCGAAAACGTAAATACGTAATCCTAAGGTTTCCGGTTTAGTCGTAAAAGACGTTAAATTATTCACATAAGTCCTAATATTTCTCGTAAATTAGTGAGTTTATGAACCAACTCAAAATTAAAATCCCAAAATAATATTCACGGATAAATTTATTTTCTGAAATGTCGGACTGTCACCAAAAACAGTGTTTGTAAACGTAAGCACGTAACGTAGAATCCTCCGGTTTAGACGTAGTCGATGCTACTTCAAGACGTAAATCCAAATTTCTTCCCAAAAATAAGTGAGTTCATAATATAACATTAAAATAATGTTTTTAAATAATATTTGAGAATAAAATATAAACCATAAATTGACGGATTGTCACAACTGCATCGGAATGTGGCTACCAAAAATTTGGCAACATTCCGTCGCAATACAGCCTTAAGCCCCGTCGCAATCCACGATCGCAATGAGCGATCGGAATCTTGATCGGAATAAAGGGGAGTATCGCAATACTGATCGCAATGTAGAAACCCTTGTAGTTTTTTGCGATCGTAACAAGCTGTCGGAACCCAAATCCCTTTTCAGTTGGAATGAAATTCGCAATAAGTAAACTAAATAAGCACTTAGACAATAAGCAAATAACAAAAACTAAATCAAGGCAATAATAAGACGAACAAAATAAGATACAAATTTAAAGACTTTTTCAAAACACAAAATAAGCAAACAAAATAAGCAAACTTTAAAAAGATATAACTCTTAAGAAAACTTTAAAACAAATAAGCTAAATACAAAATAAGCCAATAAGGTTGTCAAACTTATAGCTTAATTCGTATAAAAGCCTAGATAGAAATAAAAAGATAAACTTTTTAATCAAATAAGAAATAAGATTAAGCAAAAGAATGCTTAATCCGAATTAAAAACAAATCAAAAGCAAGAAAAGTAGAATAAGATTAATAATAAAAAGCTTGATTAAAGGAAAATAAAGATTCAACAACAAAATTAAAAGACTTACTTGAATTAAAGGCAAGAAATTTAAGGTGCAAAACAAGGTAATTAAATTGACAATTAAGTAAATGACATGAAAATAAATGTGCAAGTAATGAAAATGGTGGAAGACTAGTTTGTCAAAATAGCCAACACCTCCTAATGTGTCATTAGGAGGGTATTTATGGTGATTAGGGAGGTTAAGCATGTGTTCCTTGCTTCTTTCTTTCTTTCTCGTCTTTTCGTCTTCTAAGTTCTTCGACTTTTTCGACTTTGTCTCGGGATTATTTGAACTCGTCTTATAATTTCTTCATTAATTTAGACTTGAGTTCTTCGGCTTTATTTAACTTCCGTCTTTAGACTTTTTCTTTAATAAATCTTCAGAATAGGACTTAGACTTCTGTTCTTTTTGCACTCTTGATCTTTCGACTTCGTGTTTTGTCTTTTTCTTTGATAAAAGCCCGTGAAAGCCCATGTTTACTTCCCTTTTCACATTTTGATCCTAAATCACAACAAAAACACAAACCACGCATAATTCCGACATCTATGACATAAAATACACGTTTTGGCTTGGTTATTATTATAGTTAAGCAGTAAAAGGATGGGTGTTTTCACACCTATCAAGTATTACCGGCTGAGTCTCCCTAATAGTTGAACCATTTTTATGACAGCACCATTCATGAATTCTTTAGGTGTGATAACCTTGGCTTCATTAGCAACCAACTCAACTTTTTGATGCTCTGGATTATAATCTTCTCTGGATTCGTACCTAAATAATGACATCAACAGTTATTGTAATTGAAGACGACGATAATATGACAATTATAATATTAGAACACTCTCAAACTGTTGTAGCAATTCTAAATAAAATACCTTTGACGAAAAGCATACAACTCTGGTACTTTTTTGTTAATGACCATCTTCGTACCCCGCAGACAGTTATGCACAAAAGGAAGTTCTCTAACGAAAAAAAATATTATACAAAACTCAAATGAAAATATTTTGTTGCTAATGGTAGTCACATATACTTACCATTAAAATATTTCACTTTTCCAAGTTGCAACATAACATCAATATGATCAAGTGACTCCAACTTGTCAACATATTCATTCCACTTTTCCGCCCATTGGTCCCAAAAAGTAAGATTAATCCTTTTTCCTCTGTGTAAATTGTGGATACATATGAATATATTGTAAAGGTAATCTTGTTTATTAGTATTTCTCGAAATAAAGACATGAGTTAAAAATAACTTACTCATCATCTTCAATTACAACAGTTCGCATTATTTTGCTTGAACCTATTGAGTTGACAGAGATCAACTCACCAATTCCAACAACTGATCTAATACATCTGAAATACAAATAATTACTTGTTAACAACATACAAATAACTTGAATATTTCCTAAGATGTATACAATAATTTAATATAAAAATGCTAACTGCTTACCAACAGAATTATTTTCTGCATACTCTTCATCAGTGTCAACAATCCTGGTCAATGGTTTACCCCTGAATCCAGATAGATTGTCATCTATCTGTTTAATTCTGGTGATATTGGTATTCCGGTAAAAAGAAAGTTTCCACTCATGTGAAAGCAATGGAGTGTTACCACTATTTCTGTGACACCAAAGTTTGAAATCATGTAACATGTTCCTTCTTGCAGCAATGGATCAAATCTAAGCATCCAATCTTTTTTTATATAAGCCTAAATGCGCATACCCCTTTAAAAATATTTAAAAATCTAAGTGAAGAAACAAATTATACAAAACATGATTATAAATTAAAATAAAGAATGAAATTATATTACATGCTCATCTTGCAAACGAATTCCAAACTATATGGATTATGTGACTCATTCAGTCTATGTGCTTTCTAGACAGATATGATTTTTCCTTTTATTGTCATATTGGACAACATAGGACTGCTATCCTTTATAGCAGTTAAAGTTTCAGTAGGCTTCGTTGCTGAAACAGAACAACAAAAAGTGAGTCAATTTTTTAACATAGGACTGATACAACAAAAAAATGGATGATAAGCAAAATTCAAAACCTGGTGATTGACCAGGTGTGTTTTTCTTTTGTGCAGGTGCCTTGCTTTTCATCTGCCTGGTTTTGGGCATCTTAAATTGAGATTTTGGCTCCTCCTGGTACTGCATTTTTGATTTCGTCATTGGAAATTGAACTGTTATGCTATGCTTTTAAGTAAAAGAGATGGTGATTTGCTCTTCCAGTGGTTGATGCTATATATAGTGTCACTTCCATGTTTCTATACATGGAAGAAATCATGATGTTAAAAGAAACAATTACAAACATAATGTGGTAATTTATGAATGTGCTAATTATGAGTTTTCAATTAGGTTATATATGGTAATTATTCATGGCAATATGATTCTTCTTAAAATTTTGAATTTTGAATGCACCAGAATATTGTGTTGGCGCCAAGAACATTCTAAATTCAAGTAAGTGCATTTATTTTAGGATTAAAACAAATATAATAATTTCTATAATTAGTTCTAAAACTTTAACAACATTTGAAATTAGTCAAAAATGTTTGTAGAGATTAAATACTTGCCTAATTTAATAAACCAAAAGTTTTAAATTTAATCTGAATGTGGATAAAAATCATAGTATGGTTAATGGTCTTTATTGCCTTTGTTTTAGAAGGTCTAACACAAAAATAAGAATTAGCATAGTGGTAAACATGTTGTGTTTCTGCCTGACAGACCCGGTTAAAATCCCATTGTTGCCACCTTTTTAAAAAATATTCCATGTTCATGTTGATGTGGAACAGGCAGTGGGATGATGTGGCACACGAATTGTGATGACGTGGTAGGAATATGTTTCTTTGGAGTGCCATGTCACATTAATCCTTGCCACCTCAAATTAATTGTGATTAGGTGGATTAATGAGGTGGATGTGTGAGCATGACGTGAAATAAATTTATCCTTATATATATAGAGTAAGATAAGATATACATTTATATACATACATATATATATATATATATATGTATATATATATATATATATATATATATATATATATATATATATATATATATATATATATATATATATATATATATATATATATATATATATATATATATATATATATATATATATATATATATATATATATATATATATATATATATATATATATATATATATATATATATATATATATATATATATATATATATATATATATATATATATATACTAGTGTCGTAACCCGCCCAACGGGCGGGGTTGTTTTTTTGTTTGTTCCGGGAGGTTTATGGCTCGTGCATTTTTAGTTTATTATTTTTTTAATTTAACCTTTATTATATTTTAGTTTTAGTTCACACTAAAATTAATATTAAATTTATGTTTAAATTATTTTATTTAATTTTAAATATAATTCAAATTTATATAAAAAATTCTTAATATTATAGTTTTTTAATATTTTAAATTCTTAAGTAATAGTTTAATATTTCAAGTGTTAAAAAAGATAAATAAAAAATAAAAAATAAATAAATAGAGGTTCACGGTTCAAAGGAAAAAAGTTAAAATGTTAACTTTGTGTGATTAAAATATAATTATGTTTGCTAAATTGGGTACTAACTTCTTGTTTATTTGTTTGATTTAAGGTTTTACGGGGTCCATGATATCAAATTTAGCGTTTTTTTTTATAAATATATTTTCTAAAAGGGGCATGAAAGGGAGAAATCTGTTAGCAGAATGAAGTATTTACTTGTCGTTGCTTTGGCTTTTAATCCTTGCGCCATTTGCAATTGCTGTTGAGGGCCCTAAGATGTTGGCTGCGGGATGGCCGAACCTAAAAAAGACCAAAACCAAAATAATAATAAAAAGATCAATGTAGAAGGAAAGTTTAACAAAGATTCATTTTGATTACTATGAGAAACCTAATTATTAAAATTATGCTTGCATGTGTGTATACTTACAATATTTTGGTAAAATGATAGACCGATGACAAGTGGTGTCATATTTAGGAGAAGACATTTACATTTTACAAAATCCAAAAATCTTAAAATACAAACAGCAACAAATTTTATTTTATTTTTATTTATTTTTTATTTTTCTAGAACTGCTTTTTTACAACTCACACTAATTATCTCACAATTTGTATCTCACATATCTCTACCGAGACATGAACCCACAACCTTGAGGTTAGAGGGCCACTCACATACCGTTAGACAAATAGCAACAAATTAACCGTAAAACAATTAAAACATTAATTAAAAATAACAAAAATATAAACAACAAATAAAAAGACACTTAGGCCTCGTTTGTTTTAAAAACACCTCTTTTAGCCTCTTTTGTTTGCAAACCTCTGCAGGTGCGCAGAGGTATTTGTTTGTTTTTTTGCACACATAAGTGCTAAGAAGCACTTCTCCCCTCTTCAACCATGAAGACATCTCATTTACTCTTCTTTCCTCTTTTTCTCACTTCTTCCCACTTCTTCCCACTTCTTCAACACTCACATCCCACCATCACTTTTAATATTTGTTTGCATTTTTTATATTTATATACTTTTTATACCGAAATGATTCATTTCGTATTTTTTCACGTTTTTATATGTTTTATGCTTTTTTCATTTTTTTCGTGTTTTACTTTTTTGTCAATTTTGCACGCTTTTGTATGTTTTTCTATGTTTTCGTGCATTTTACGCTTCCGTTCGTTTTCGTTCTATTTTTTCACGTGTTCATACGTTTTCATTTGTTTCGTAAGTTTTTAAGTTTTATACATTTTCGTATATTTTAATTTATTTTTTACGTGTTTGTATACTTTTATATGTTTTTTAGGTATTAGCGTTTTCAGCGCTACAAAATACGAACAAAACGTATGAAACGTAAAAATCATACAAAATGTACAAAAACGTAAAAATTGACAAAACGTACGAAAACATACAAAAGAACTAATAAAAAGAAAAAGTGTAGGAAAGAAGTACTTCAAGATTATAAAAAACAAACGGTTTTTTTTGTGTAAATCAAGACTTTAAATGCACCTGTTCTTCTTGTAAACATGATTTGTAGATGAATAGGTAAAACCTCTGAAAAAACAAACGAAGCCTTAGAGAGAATTACAACTTTGGATCACGAGCATTTTTCCTACACCCATCGAATTTCCTTGACTATTAAAATAGGATGAGATATACAAAACTCAATTGTCCCCGCGCATTAGTTGGTTTTCATGTTGTTAAATCAGTGTTGGTAAATTATAAGTGCACTAAATTCGGGCTTCATATAAAAAGGATTTTACTTCTTAACTTTTTGTTTCTTAGCGTTGAAAATGAGAGGGTATCTTTGGTGACACATTCTAAAAACTAATACAGTACTAATCAAAGGAATAAGAAACATACCATATACATACTGAACAAATTCATATTGCATTCCCTTTAGTTTCAACAATATGGTTACATGATTCTTAAGCCTACCTAATAAATCATTCTAATAAATCATTGAATATTTTCTGTAACAAAAAAAAATCAATTGCTCATCAGATGTGAATATGATGTACTTGATTCAGTAGCTCCTACTCTATTGAATTCGGGGAACATTTTAACATGATTTCTAGGTTAGCACTTTGTGATTGTAGCATATCAAAATTCCATATCATAAAATTGAACGTATAGTGAACCTGCGACATACAATAACTTCACATTATATTTGTTTATAGTGAACCTAATCAATAAAAATTCAACTCTATTTGCGTATATATTAACAATATACAACTGAAATCTCACCATTGGGACTACTCTTCTGTCATATCCAACTCGAGTTTAAAATGTACATGTATTTCCCTACTCCATGTCAGGTTTGCTTTTCCGTGTCCCGCACACGACCTTCGAGTATGGTATTTTTTACCATCAAAGCCACCAGTTCCTGTATGAGAACTTCATCTTATTCCTTTTAGGACCACGTTTTCCTTTTCCTGATGTAAATCATTTGTAAAAAGGTACCTACATTCATTTACACACAACAAAATTATGAATACAAAATTAACAAACTATATCTATTCTTTGGATCTGATATGCTTCCAAATAAACACACTAATAAGATGTAATAAGATTTAGGATAGGCGGCCAACCTCTTGGAGAGAGCGATGTTCATGGACCAGGTGAGTAGGAATGCAGCTCTATGGACTGCTCTTCGGGCCTTATAGGTTCTGGTATCACACACTTCTCAAAGGAACTACACGCGAGACTCCGCGTCATATGAATCCATCCCAGGGACATTGGTAAATACAAAGATTTTGCTCGAACATTAGGATTGGCTCCGAGTTCAGGTTCTGATCAGGTACGAGTAGTCGGGTTGATGCTAGTGATGATGATGACCTTTATAATTAGAGTTTCAATAAAACTGTACGTTACATCTTTTATTTCTATAAACAGGTGGAACCCAGGATAAAGTATAAACGTAAATACTCTGAGCTTGTTAATATGCTTCTTGAGGGGGATTACCCACAAACCGATTTTTGTCAAGTGCTAACCATGTGCCTGAGTATGACTTTCATCGGCCCGACCATCAATAAGTGATGTGGTTGCAACACTCTCTTCTATAGTGCAAGACCCAATACCATTAAATAGTGGAAATCATAGAAATTTGATACAATATTTGTGAGAATCCATATAATATTTATGATCATTAAAAAACATTGGTAGAAAGGTTAACTTACTAATAAGGGCACCCATAGATAGCTGCTCATGACTTCCTTAGGCAGGTTAAGAATCTAGTCTGGGAGAGAGGCACCCGACAAAAACTGTACAACTTCATTGCTAAAATTGTAACAATTGTATGCCATTAAGCTGTAAGTTTTGATTGTGTAGCGTGGGCCTATCTCTTGTAATTACATCTTGGACACATCCTTTGGGACATGGGTGACACCATGCTTAATTAAATACCAGCTAGACATCAGAATGTGTTTTCTCAAGCTATATAATGGTAAATAAATGAATCCTAGTCGCTTTTTACATTGTTAAATTGACGGATCATGCATTGTTTATTCAAGAAGTGCTTGAATATATTATCAGAAAAAGAACATTGACAAATCAAAAAAAATATTGAGATGCAAGCTACTCAACGTCATCCCACGAGAGATGATCCTAACCCTTAGTGCCTAAATACACGAATCATGTGCCTAAATAAGGTACTGAAGGGACTAAAAATTTAATAATTGCCCTGTAGGGGCACCAAAACAACATTTTTTTTCCTTCAAGCATAAGCTAATTTGATTAACAGATAATAGTTCAAAACAAATGCGAGGTCTGGTACCAATTAAGCATATTCTCTTGTTTGTAAATGCGTATATAAACCAAGATAACCGTATAACGTTTTCTAAGAATCTGTGAAACTGTTATGATTTTTCATGGCAATGGGATTGATATGATGATGATCTGCTGCTACTAAATACGTTTCCTCTTTTTTGTTTTTTTATTATAAAATATGTCTTTTTGTATCGAGGATGTAGTAAATCTGCTAGCACTCAACTGATTAGTATCAATACAATCATCTTTGTTCACTACCACCCATTTGCCTCTCCTGCTTGGAGCTTTTGCTAAAAAAATGCTAATGCTTGCAAAAAGCAGTGTGCTAACATCGCATCTTCCAATGAAAAATGCTAGGAAATTTGATTCACGTGTTCATAATTTGTTTAGCTTATATATGAAACACCTTTTAAATTTGCAGTAGTTACAGGGTTTAGGTTCTGATTCGAAGGGGTCATATACTCATATGTAAACAAAATAAAAAAATCTTTACCTATATCCAGGTGTCATGTTGGAGACATTATGAAGTTGTTTCTGGTGATTGATTTGGAGGCGGAATTGGATGAATAAGTTCAGGAACGATCATAAATCATCTGCCAACCACTGATATATCACCAACATTGTTTTCCGTACCTGATGTATTTTTTACCTCCGTTAGACCAGTTTACTATCAGCATACAAAAAACAGACTGAATTGAGTTAAAAACTATACACGTACCACAATGTACAACTTTAGTTATCAAGCATTAGACATGTAAAGTAGGGCAATTTATCAAATCATACACTATTTTATGCTAACTTATTGCTAGATTTTTTTAATAAATCATATACTATATTCCTTCAGAAATTCCGTTCTATCTTTTCAAGCATAACTTACCAGCAAAATCAGGAACAAATTTTGCATTACTAATACGGCCAGTGGCTTTTCTAGTCGGAAAATTAATGCCGTTGTGAGGGAAACTGGCCTTAGCAAAATTATCAACATAGTTCCAATACTGAATCGGCCAGTGGCTTTATCAGTCGGAAAATCAACACCGTTGTGAGGGAAACTGGCCTTACCGAGCATCCAGAGAGAAGCAAGTTACTGAATTATTTGCTGACACCTTCTAGTTGTTTGCCCAGCTTGTCGATTTGTACTGGTCCAAAAAGTAATCACTCACAAATACCAATACCTAAAAAAATCTAAGTATTAACACACTTATAACATCACAAAGAACCTGAACATTAAAAACCGGAAGAGCAAGAAGAAAGACTCAAGTTGTGCATTTCTATAAATTGTACATTGTGAAACCTTGTTACTGGTTCCTGTTTCACCTACAATTAGAACTCCCTCCAAAGTTATTGCATAAACCTTGTTCGGGCGAGTTTAATAAATTGTATGAAAAGATTAATTTAAAAGGAAAATTAAATTCGAAAGTACCTGATAATAATACCTCCTCATTCTATTGTTTTTTAGTTAATCCATGAACAAAACTCATGCATAAAGCCTGACGTTGTGATAAATATGATAGAGGAGAAAGTAGAGCAGCAGCCTCAACTATATTATGGTTTTGTAATAATGGAACTTTTTTTTATTGATCTGGTGTGAGATTCGTGTGTGGGGGGTTAGCTGGTGTTATGATTAGATTGATCAAAACGATATGGTTATTCTTGGTGAACGAATGTTATCAATTTTTCTGAAAAAAGATATAACTAAACATTGGGGGTTTTGAAACTCAACAGATTTGGATAATATTTTTTCTGTTGTCCGAACACTTCAAAAAAAAATAAGCGAATAAGCAGTTTTACCAGCAAGCTCAAACACCAACTTGATTGCACACATGTCAATGTTAATTCGAGAGCAAATGCCAAACTGAGAAACTGGCCCACTGGTCTAGATCAACGGGTCATACAACCAACATATTATGGAAGGTGTATGTTTTGCTGACCTCTTGCGAATCATACTCTTTGCTCGATAGATTGCCTTTTTATCAGAAGTGGCACTGTGATATGGTTTTCCTTTAGGTACCTACAGAAAAAGTGTTAGACACAAAAACAAATTAACCAGGTTCAAATTCATGAATTTAAACGTAATATACTGTGAAGGTTAAATTTGTACCTTTGCAAATGCAGAAAGATACACGTTCCATAGTATGCAGATTAACCAGATTCACCGTCTGCAAATGCAGGCATGGTTTTACAACGCTTGCAACTCCAAATGTGATGCCTCATAATAATGTAGTATAGAGACTTAAGGTGTCGGTATACCTCAAATGAGTTCCAAGATGACCCACCTACGTCTTCTGCAACTTTTTTATAAATAAGTTCTGGTGAGATACACTTATCCTCATGGTCTATATGTGGTATACAAAAACATATAGAAAGTAGAAGTAAGAACATACAATATAACCTTTTCCGATATATTATGACTTTTATGGTGCCTTTAGCTCTTGCATCAACACCTTCAAACCTGCAGATACTTGATGGCAGTATGAACATCTTTGTCTCCTCTACCGCTACATTTAAGAACAACCTTGGTTCCATTTGGTAAAGTTGGACACAATTTCTCCATATATGCAGCATGAGATGTCTCAAGTGCTAGGATTATACCCTCTAGTCTAGACAGTGTCTTAAAAGCTACACACACAAAACAAAACAATTAAAACAACAGTGATGCTCAATTCGAGTGAAAGAAATCAACGTTGATGTACCTTCCAGTGCTTCCTCATCAGTGATGCGATGATACTCTGCTCGGTCGATGTCTTTCAAAAAGCTATGCTCGGTTCCCACTCTTGGGTAGTTCAGTGACCTTTGAGCTCATTTTGACCTATCAAACAACCCATTCATAAGTACTTGGGTCCACCTTTGCTGATATTCAAAAGCGGATATTAGATATTATGTCAAAAATTACCTGAAATAAAAGCTGACGCCTAAAACCTGAACCTGGTTATACTCAGAATCTGGACTCTCACTCTTGTCATCATCACTCTCATCTGAGCTATTGTTAGTGGAAGAATCCCATGGAAACTTTCATATCCTATGTACAGAGACCGAGAATTATTGGTGGATTTAGAAACTTTTGATAAGCTAAAACTTGGTACCTCTATGTCCACTTTCTCGCGGCTGCACGTCTTATCTTTAGCTCATTGTCTCTGGATGTCCAATAGTGGTGTTGTAGTAGTGATTTGTGTATACCTGCATAAATTGTACGTATTATTAGTACAATCAGAGTGAGAATATGCAATGTAGTTAGATTTATGTTAGGTTTACATTCTTGTATTGTGGGTACCATTGATAATACAAAGTTGGAAAAAATATATGGGCCAGACCTGATTGAACACCTCCAGTCGGTTGGTTTGTGTACAAAGCTGTGAACTCTTAATTGAATCCAATTGCTTGTTTTTCTTCCTATGGTATCTCTCCCTTATACACGACTTAAAGAATTTTTTTTTCATTATTATTGACCAGTGTGCAAAAAAACAAACAAATAAATGCATACACAATCATAAAAACAATAAAATCATCTTACATATGACTATCAACAGACGTATTGCACATGACTATGAATTCTTGAAAAGAAGATTATAGCTTACTCGTAAGACATATTGGTCACTGATACCTTTATTGAGTGATTGCTGGCACCTGCAATTTACTGAAATCTCTCATCCATGAATACAACCTACGTATGTAACCACTACAAAAATAAAATAATACATTCTACAATATCGAAGCATAATTAAAATTAGTTAACCATCATGCAAGAATAAAAGAGAAAAGCATATGGTGATAATAGGGTTTAGATAAAAAGGGAAAAAAACATGTACATACCTTTAAGACATTTTAAATTCAATACCTATAGCCAATACATGGAAGATTTAACCTGCAAAATAAAATAAAAAAACACAGTTTCATTAGGTTTGAGAGTAGGGTTCGAGAAGAAATGCATACCTGATTTTACGTATGTTTTATTTTAGCTACGAATTAGGGTTTTTCTAAGGATAATTTGTTTGTAAATAAAAAGATATACTCTGGGTTAAGATACGTATCCTAATTCAATTAATTTCTTTCAAACAATATATTTTATATTGACTTTATTAATAATCAGGACAATAAATATAGGGGTTTAACATTATAAAACAAAAACAGTACAATAGCCCTATTGGAAAACACCAAAACCTACAACCAGAAGGTCATGAGTTCGAATCTCACGACCCCCATTTCAAAATACAAATTTTTACAACAAAAAGAATGCGTTTTTGAAAAAAGCTATTTTCAAAACGCAGTTTTCAAAACTGCGACTCCAGAACACGATTTTCAAAATACTGCGATTTCAAGTCAGAATTTCGTGGAATTTGGAGATTTTCTAGGAAATTCTGAAATCCTATTGGCTAAAAGATGTGACTGGGATATGACTGGATTAAAAAGTGTGGTTCCAAATCATAATTATACCTATATATAATATAGAGATATATATATATATATATATATATCAGAATCAGAAACCCTTATATAGGAAGGATGGTGAAACATTACCTTAACTTCAAAATTCTAAAATAATGCCACGTGTAAATAAATAACCGAATTTCATAACTGCCATACTACCCTCCCAAACTATAACAATATCATTTGGTATAAAAAACGCCCCTATTTCTCTCATCCGATCCCTAAAAACGCATCCCTCCTTTTGATCATTAAAATAAAATCCTAAATCAATATCTAATTCATAAAAAAACAAATTGAATCCTTACCAAATCCATGATCAATGAATCAAACCCTATCAAACCCCAAATCTAAACAAATGAATTTTATCCATGAACAGTTCATGCATGCTAATCGATGATCAATGCTAATATTCCAATAGGTAATATAACCTTTTTATTATAATTTTGATGATTTAGTACAAAAATTATATATTTTTTAATTCTTTTTGGCAGGTTCAGATTCTTCAAACGTTTATAGGGTTGATTAGTTTTTTTGTAAAATTCCTAATGTTAATATAATTTAGTAAACTCTAATTTATATCACTTGGCTGAATTGATGTTTTCTAATGTTAATTGCAATTGTAGGTTTGATTTAGGTTTTATAAAATGTTTTTAGTTATATGTTTCAAATTGGGTGGATATATTGTTTCAAAGATTTTTACTTTATGATAAATTAACATGTCTTATGAAGTGTGTAGCAGAAATTAGAGCAATTTACCCATTTGATACCTAATTGATAACAATACGAATTTGATTATTTGAAAAAAAGGAAATGGAGGAAAGGAATTTACAGCCATGTGAAATAGTCATGTAAGAACATCCTTGGAATGGGGGTTGGGACTTTAGGGTCGTAGATAGAGGTAATACGAAATGTGAACATAGTGTAATAAGCAGTAACAGAAAAGACAACTTTTCGACTTGCTGTCATTCCAAATTCATAGGTACCCCTTTACGTTTTGAGTTAGAAACACTTTCTTTGCCAATGTGTTTAAGTTTTATGCTGTTAGTTACTTATGGTCATACAAACAGTAGGATGATAATAGTAACAGTCTAAATCATAGATTAAAACTATTTACATGGTTGTATGCAAATATTTATTGAAAATCAGGTAGTTACATAATATAAACAACATGAAATAGTGTCTCTATAGCATGTGACTAGAATCGTCGAACTTTAAAAGGTACAAATTTTGATAACACATGAACTCGATTTGATTTGTAATTATGAGTGTAAAGTTAAAACAAGCGGAATTAGTCGAAATAGATAACTCATTTATTTTTCAAAACAGGTATTAAGTAGAGAACTTATTTTGTTCTAAATTTTTTATGTAGAACAAGTAAAATTATAGGTGCTTTATGAATTTTAGGAATAAAAATGTAAGTCGCTGAATTTTTATTACTCTTTTAATGTATTAAAGAAGCTTATGGAGATTTGGAAAACCAATTGGATGAATCACATCAAAGTAACCAAACGAGCAAACTTTCGCCTTTGCATATCATGAAGAATGAGTTCCCAAAAACCGCAGAGGCGCGCTCGATAACTCCCTTAGTTAAAAAGGTTATTTTTGTAGCAAAAGTATAGATCGCTATTGCTAACATAAGTTGCAATAAGAGTCTTACGGTATCAGGTCCAGATATGATGGCGAAGAGATATAAGTTGGTCTCCTATCAGTTAAATAATTTTCTTATGCAAATAAAATTCGGATAATAGTAGAGGTAGAAAATACACCATGTTAACTAAATAGTTAAGGTATGGATGTTGATCCGGAAATATTTTGTTATTTAATTTATGAATTCCTCTATAATGAGAATATAGTCACGTTCCTTTGAATATAATGATACAATGATTTTTGTATGGGTTCAAAATAATTCTCTCGGAATCCTCTCGAATTGATCTCAGTTAAAAGTGGAATGCTTTGTTCTTGGTGACAAAAAGGAGGTTTGGTTTTCTATGTAAATAAATGCAATGAATAAACAAGGATTAGAACAGAAACAGTAAACGAATTAACACAAAATTAAAGTTAAACAGTTAAATCATGAAACTAATAAAAGATCCTTACTGAAAATACTCCATTCGGAATGTTTGGCTATGTGGAAAAAGTGGTCTATGCGGAATAAAGTGCAATTCGGAAAGAATGTCCTATTCGGAATAAGTGGGCTTATGCTGAATAAAATCCTATGCGGAATAAAAACATTATGCGGAAAAACTGGCTCTATTCGGAAAATTGTTCTATGCGGAAAAATAAGTCTTATGCGGAAAAAGGGTCCTATTCGGAAAAATGAATTCCTATTCGGAAAAACTGCTCTATTCGGAAAATTGTTCTATGCGGAAAAATAAGTCTTATGCGGAAAAAGGGTCCTATTCGGAAAAACTGCTCTATTCGGAAAAAATGGTTTATGCGGAAAGTAAGTGCCTATGCGGAATAAATGAAAAGTTCCGAATAAGAGAATAATAACTCAGCCTATTCGGAAAGTGGGGGCTATGCGGAATATGTGAAATATTCCGAATAGGGGGTGAAACAAATCAAGCTATGCGGAATATTGGCAATATTCCGAGTAAGGGAAATTAAATGAGTTCTATTCGGAAAGACTTATATATTCGGAATATTCCTGGGGATGAAGAACAGAAACAGTAGCGGTAAAACAGGGGACACGAATTAATCCAAAATCAAACTAAATACGTGTTTTGGTCTCGTTTTAGCCTGAATTAAGTGGTAAAAGGATGGGTGTTTACACACCTATCAAATCCCCTACACTTAACCATTGTCATGCCTTCATGCAATGCTTAGTGATAAAGCAAATTTTACATTTTTCTCATAATTAATCAACCTTGGCCTTATTCAAATACTACCAATTAAAAAATTAAAATACTAAGAGAATTTAAAACTTTAAAATAAACAAAAGAATGAAATAACTTGCAAAGAAATCGAGGACTTACATTAGGGCTTTGGTGTTGCGAAGATTTATCACCCTCAAGTTTCACGTTCCCCAAACTAAGCTTAAAAACGAGATCATTGTTATTATAAGTTAGTAAATCAAACACTTACACACATGGCTTAATTAGATGCTTAAACTCCCTTATTCCTAGGTGTATCTCTTATATTTTATTTTTGTCTTAGAATGATCATGAAGATGCATTTTTGGACTTATTTCGATAGTTTATTTAGGCTGAAAGCAAAGTAGGACGATTTGATCAATAGTTAGCCAAAGGACAAAATCTCTTAAAACTGCTTCTCGGGATATCAAAAAGTTCATATCTTGGCATAACTTGGTTCACGATTTGAGACCTTTCTCGGGCCGATATTTGGCATGTACTTCATACTTCATATCTTCGAGAGACGTTCTTGAGATAATGGTCTTCTCATCATAATAGAATTACTTCACTTGGAGACTTTTGAGGGGTACTCCACCTTTGTTGACCAGGACTTCATGATTATTTCTTCAATCTCTAATTGGGATTTTGAGATACAACGATCCGCCTCCTTTTCGGACTTGGATCTATTTATCCTCATACCTTGTTAGGGTCTTTTCGGATAGACTTCTCCATGATCTTTATGGGAGTTGACTGCTTTTCGTCGTGAGTCTTGATCCTTCATATTGATTTTAGGAATAATGCTTTTCACATCACTTTGGATCTTCAGCAATAAAATTGAATCCTCATGCCTTGTTAGGGCCTTTTCGGACTCGCCAATCTTCGCGCCCCGCTTCATAAGTTATGCCTTGGCTATGAACTCTTATCATTACCGAGCAACTTTTAAACGATCTTGGGCTAGAAGCTAAGTAACTTTTCAAATCGTACGACCTTACTTATTGCAGATAAATTATTAGCAAGTGATGGGAGAATAGGCAAATAATTACACCAAGTGAGCTTGTGCAAGAATACCGACTTATAATTAACTCTATCATTTCTCGTCCTCCACAATTTAAAATCTCAAGTAATGAGACTCGTGGATACTTAGCCTAATAAACCAATTAAGGTCTACATGGTTAAGGATACTAGCTAGAATAAACTTGGATAAGTCTATTCGGGTTGAGTCAAAATAAACGCAACGGGCCTAATATGTCAAAGACTTCTAAACTAGCTTCACCACTTTATTAATATTTGATTTTATTGCGGGATATATACATATGAAAGCACGATAAAAAATTAAAAATTACAACTAAATGGCCAAAGTTAATAAAAAATTTGAAAAATGTTGAAAAATATGATTTTCCGGTTAAATGAAGGCATTTTCATGGAAAAGTCCACTTAAAACTTCGATAGAAGTCCCCCCTACACTTAAGATAAACATTGTCCTCAATGTTTAAGCATGTGGGAAAAGTCTCCCCTACACTTATGACATTTTGCACGTTGGTTAACTCGAGTTAAGGAAGAGACGACTAAAGTGATCAATTTCAAATGTGAATATGAAGAAAATTGAATCACGATAGCTGAGAGATAGAACCGGATTTCGGATAACACGGGAGCACGGTTCTTTAAAGATTTCCAAGATTGCAGTTATCCCTGTAATCACATCACCACACAAACACAAACGACCAAAATAGGTCCTCCCCTACACTTAGGGGGTTAAAGGGATAGATACTCGGGCTGCCTCCCGAGGAGCG
This sequence comes from Glebionis coronaria, assembly GCA_025667525.1. Taxonomy (NCBI): domain Eukaryota; kingdom Viridiplantae; phylum Streptophyta; class Magnoliopsida; order Asterales; family Asteraceae; genus Glebionis; species Glebionis coronaria. The sequence goes on from JANFOE010000534.1 coordinate 61,905, forward strand.
CTTGTTTATGATAACCGAGTCACGAGCCTGACTCGACCCAAAATTAGTTCATGGGGAACGTGGTGAGGGATGGAATCACCTCCTGAGAGGTGTCCTCACCAAAGTACAACTTCACTCGTTGGCCATTCACCTTAAAATTCGGTCCATTAGGTTGAGCGAGCTCGAGAGTACCATATGGAAAAATTTAGGCAATGGTGAATGGGCCGGACCAACGAGATTTGAGCTTGCCCGAAAAGATTTTCAACCGAGAGTTAAAAAGTAAGACTTTGTCTCCAACATGGAACTCTCGGTTTTTGATCTTGGAGTCGTGAATGAGCTTAGTTCGTTCCTTATAGATCAAAGAATTTTCATAAGCCTCATTCCGAAGTTCATTCAGCTCATTGAGTTGAAGCTTCCTATGATCACCGGCTTTGATGATATCGAAGTTAGCCCACTTCAAGGCCCAATAAGCCTTGTGCTCCAACTCAATGGGGAGGTGGCATGCTTTCCCGTACACAAGACGATAAGGCGTACAGCCGATCGGAGTCTTGTATGCAGTACGAAAAGCCCACAAAGCATCATCGAGTTTATCAGCCCATGCGGCACGATGCTCTCCCACGGTTCTTTCCAGAATTCGCTTAAGTCCTCGGTTGGATATTTCAGCCTGGCCATTAGTTTGTGGGTGGTAGGCTGTGGAAAGACGATGATTTACACCGTACTTAGCCATGACTCTTGCGAATTGGTCATTGCAAAAATGAGTCCCACGATCACTAATAATGGCGCGAGGCACACCGAATCTAGCGAATAGAGCTTTCAAAAAGTTACAAACCACCCTTGCGTCATTAGTAGGTAAAGCTTTGGCTTCAACCCACTTTGAAACGTAGTCAACGGCTACAAGGATGTATTTGTTTCCTTTAGAGGAAGGGAATGGCCCCATAAAGTCGATACCCCAAACATCAAAGATTTCACATTCTTGTATGAAATTCTGAGGCATCTCGTCTTTATGTGTGATTTCGCCTTGCTTTTGGCAAACATCACATTTTTTAACCATATCGTGAGCGTCACGATATAATGAGGGCCAATAAAATCCCGAATCAAACACTTTTTTAGCGGTGTAGTTGGGACCAAAGTGACCACCGGTGGGTCCTTTGTGGCAAGCATCAAGGATTTCCGACGCTGCCGGTCCGTCAACACATCGGCGAATAATCAGGTCGGCACATTGTTTGAATAGGTAAGGGTCGTCCCAAAAGTAAGTCTTAATGTCGGTGAAGAACTTTTTCTTTTGTTGGGTAGTCAACCCGTCCTTGAGAATTCCACCCGCTAAGTAGTTTGCAAAGTCCGCAAACCACGGGGTTTCATTCGACTTCGAGTTTATAAACATTAAGGT